>JARLTB010000023.1:16032500-16295000 GCA_030141615.1 Unio pictorum | reverse complement strand
CCGTCGACCTTGCGAATCTGAGGCGGGCAGTCGGTAGATTGATTGATTGATTGATTTTTTTAACGGCGCACCAGCACAGATGGGATATTTAGTGCCAGGTCGTATGTATACATGTTTAAAAATGCTAAAACGTTTAATATCGACCAGCGACATCAACAACCAAATTGTTCAAAGTAAAATGGTAAGACGTTGGTAACAGTAAAGTATGAAGCTTCCCAATCAACGAGAGGTATAAATGGTGTATGTTAATGGGTACAGATGAAAAGATATTGAAAATAAGGGGTGGGATTTACATTACCTAATAATGCTCTAGGTGATGGCATTGAAGCTATAATTTAAAATAAAGATTTACTTCCTTTAGGAAATCTAAAATACAAGTGATATGTATAGTATCAAAAAGTTCCTTCATGTCATGTTCATTATAATACTTGTCACGCGTAGGTTGCAGGTCGGAAAACTCGGTCATAAAGTGTTTATCATTGAATGGTCATTGCAAGAAACGCGCTCTGATGGATCTTCACCTTTTAGTATGTGGGAGTGGGTAATGTATGAATGACCAATTCTGATTCTTGCAATGACTACCTCCTCCCTACGAATGGTTCTGTAGGAAGGAGTCTATTCTCCCAGGGTTGGTTTTGATGGCGTGAAGTTTATTATTCACTGCATCATCCCATGTTGCCTGCCACCTCTGTCGTAGGTACATTTTGATAAGAGGTTTAAAATCATAATTTAAAATCAGATGGCTCTTGGGATAGAGCCATTCTAGCAGCACGATCCGCTTCTTCATTACCTTTAATACCAATATGGCTAAGTAACCAACAGTATAATATATTGTATGAGGTACTAAGCTCGGTATGTTTGACGAGGAGATTGGTTAATAATGGATTTTCCAGTTTTCTATCGTGTATTGACTGAAGCACTGAAAGTGAGTCACAGAAGATAATCCTATTAAAATAGTTTATTCTCAATAAATTTCAGATCAAGGTCTATTGCTCTGATTTCCGCTGAAAAAATGGACGCATCGGTTGGCAAACGAACTTATGTTATGTGTTTGCCCCTAACGAAGGCTGCAGCAGCCTTTTCCTCATCCTTTGATCCATCAGTATTAATTCTAATGTAATTTGTAAAATCGTTGAGGAGTTCATGATAAGAGTTCTAGAAGATGGAAGGGTTTGTATCAGATTTTTCCACATCGTGTAACGTAAGAATCGCTTTGGGTTGCTTAATGAGCCAAGGTGGTGTTTTCGAGATACGTTTTCTGAACTGTAGAGCGATTAATTTTGATACTGTCAAGGCTGGATGATATTCTGATGCCATATGAAGTTATTGCATTTGGTTTATTTTCATATAAAGTTTTGTATTTTGGTTGAAAAACAGCCGAAAAAGCAGGGTTCAGAGGGTTTGATGTTAATTTGAGAGCGTATTGTGCAGAGAGCATTTCTCTGCGATGTGATTAAGGTGGTTCATTCGCTTCTGCGAGAAGGCTTTCACATGGAGATGTATTAAATGCTCCTAGAGCGAGTCCTATTCCCTTATTCACTGATGATGGATTGGGTCAAGCATTTTCAAATATGACTTTCTAGGTGAACCATAAACAACGCAACCATAGTCTAGTATGGGGCGGATAAAACTTCTATACAAATTGAGGATGACTTGTTTTTATTAGCACCCCAGTCAGTGTGCGCAACTACTTTAAGTAGATTTAAAACTTTCAAGCATTTAGCTTTCAAATTCTTGATGTGTTGAGTAAAAGTCAATTTTCTGTCGAAGGTAATACCCAAAAAACTTTGTTTCCTCAACAACAGGAATAAGTGTTCCATCGAGCGTGAGTATAGGGTCATCACGATGTCTTCGCAACTGACAGAAATACATGCATACTGGTTTAGATTTGGAAAATTTAAAACAGTTTTTACTGGCCCAATTTTGGATCTTGTTGAAATTTTGTTGCAGTTGCCTTTCATTTGTATGCATGTGCTTTGATCGATAACAAATTAAAAAAACAGATAACGAGCAATCCACACCGGGAACTAAATGATGCACATGATTTTGATATTAAATAGCGTCACAGATACAATACTGCCCTGAGGCACACCCATCTCTTGCTGGTACATATTGGAGAGGGTAGAGCCCACTCGTACTTTGAATTCTCTGTCGGAGAGAAAATTGGAGATAAAAGAGGGCAGACGGCCTTTTAGACCCAGATCGTGCATGTAATTTAGTATCCCGTACTTCCATGCTGTGTCATAGGCTTTTTCGAAATCAAAGAAGACTCCTACTAAATGTTACTTCTTGATAAATGCATCGCGAATAAATGTTTCCAGTCTAACCAGATGATCGCTGGTACGATGACCAGAACGGAAGCCACTTTGGAAAGGAAATATTAAGTTGTTACTTTCCAAGTACCATACAAGCCAATAATTAATCATTCGTTCCATTGTTTTGCACACACAGCTTGTCAGTGCAATGGGTCGACAGCTGTTAGGATCTTCGATATCTTTACCTGGTTTGGGAATTGGTATTAGGTTTGCTTCTTTCCAACTCTTAGTTACATTACCAGCAATCCATAAATCATTAAAGATTTTCAATATATATATTAGAGACGATTCTGAGAGGTGTTTCAATAACTGGTAATGTACTTCATCAGGTCCAGCGGATGTATCATGGGCATATTTGCTGATAATTTGTTGGTGCTTTGTGTTTATTTCTTGGTGATTTTGATGGTGGGTTGTTATTGCATTTAGTTTGCGTTGATGTAGTGCTTTCCAAGGTTGGTAATGAGGGATATTGGCACTAATTGTCGTTGAATCGGGTTGATCCATTTGTGTTTGTGCGTCCTTTGTGATTTTCGGATTGTGTTTCAGGACAGCGGGGAAGGACGGGCCAGGAAGGGATGTTTTGGTCTGGACAAGTTTTCTGGCCTCTGGATAGGGAATGTTGAATGTAAACTTTACCCTCTGAATTTCCTTCTCCTGTTTCCAAGTAACACAGTCTTTGGAATTGGCGTGATGTTCCTTGCCACAGCTGACACAGTGCGGAGTTGCTCTACAATCAGCTTCCTGATGAGAGTGGTCTCTGCATCGGGCACATACTTGACTTTGGAACATCGGTCTTCGTGATGGCCGTATGTTTTGACACTTATAGCATCGAAGGTGATTTGTAATGTATATCTCGACCTTTACTTGCAAAACCCCAACCTTGATCACTTTGGGCACTATTGGTTTATTAAAGGTGAGTACAAATGTTTTGGTGTCCTGCAGATTGTTATTACTTTTAATACGTATTCTTCGCACTGCAGTGACACCTTTATGTTTCATCCCTTCGATGATATCTGTGTCGGTGACTCCAGCCAAGTCACGATAGCGCATTACGCCTTTGGACGAATTCAGTGTAGTGTGGGCGAATGAGGTCACTGGAATATCGTAAAAGGTTTCATTTGCATGATATTGTCTGTTTGACCCTTTCGCTCACATTCAACAAGACAACCCGATTTTAGTTGTTAACACTTTTTGGTGTGCCAATAGATCCCGAAATTGTTTTTTTAATAACAAACGGAGACAGTGCAGCTAGTTGTTTTGAGTCATCCTTAGATTGAATAACCATGAAGAGTGGAAATGATTTCACGCCGCAAGGTTCTTCATCAGAATCAGACAGTGGTTTGGTACGTTTGTGTGTGTGTGTGTGTGTGTGTGTGTGTGTGTGTGTGTGTGTGTGTAAATTTCCACGTTTGTTTGTTAAAATTTCAGCACCCATGCTCCCCGCCCACCATGGAGCCCAACAAGGGGACACTTTTCAAGTGCCAGGTATACACAGATGCTATACTCAGTAGATAGAATTACCTGGGATTAATTTACCCATGAAGTTTCCTTTAAGGGTCGGTAAAATTATCTCCCGAATGACCCGTTTAGCCACCGCCTTCTAGGAAGTCTTCTACAACTTAGGAAAGTGAAAGCTAAAGGGATAGAATGTAGGAGGAACGGTGGTATCAAGCAAGATACAAGAAAGATTGAGAAGGTGAGCGAGTAAATAAAGACCTCCTAGGACTTTTCGTGTCCAACCAATTTGTCGAGACCGGGCCCATCCCGACCACCCGTCTAAGAGAAGTAGAGGCCAAAGCAGTGTATTGCTTTGGAAAAGCCTCCGCTCAACTACCATGATCCTTTCCTCCCCCGACACGGGTCGCAACCAACGGCAAACAGGTTGCCACTACTTAGTCGCCTTTTACGACACGTAGTGAGGCACATCGGACCAATTCTACAACCCGGAACCCGCAGGGGGGCTGATGATGTCATAAATAACTTGAACGATGTATCATTTTGTATTGATGACCCATCCGTTGTGTCAATATGTGTATCACGGCAATACAAATATCGTCGTATCAATACATACATACATACATACATACATACATACATACATACATACATACATACATACATACATACATACATACATACATACATACATACATACATACATACATACATATATATATATATATATATATGAATCATTTCACCATTATCTCTATCCATGTACTTATTATCTATAATGTAAACTTGCTTTAACTCCTAATCATAGTACAATGTTACAGTTTGTATTGTATTAATTTAATTAATTAAATCATTAATTACTTAATATAATTAATATAATTTGTACTGTATTAATTTAATTAATTAAATCATTAGTTACTTAATATAATTAATATAATTTGTACTGTATTAATTTAATTAATTAAATCATTAGTTACTTAATATAATTAATATAATTTGTACTGTATTAATTTAATTAATTAAATCATTAGTTACTTAATATAATTAATATAATTTGTACTGTATTAATTTAATTAATTAAATCATTAGTTACTTAATATAATTAATATAATTTGTACTGTATTAATTTAATTAATTAAATCATTAATTGCTTAATATAATTAATATAATTTGTACTGTATCAATTTAATTAATTAAATCATTAATTAATATAATTAATATAATTTGTACTGTATTAATTTAATTAATTAAATCATTAGTTACTTAATATAATTAATATAATTTGTACTGTATTAATTTAATTAATTAAATCATTAATTACTTAATATAATTAATATAATTTGTACTGTATTAATTTAATTAATTAAATCATTAATTACTTAATATAATTAATATAATTTGTACTGTATTAATTTAATTAATTAAATCATTAGTTACTTAATATAATTAATATAATTTGTACTGTATTAATTTAATTAATTAAATCATTAGTTACTTAATATAATTAATATAATTTGTACTGTATTAATTTAATTAATTAAATCATTAGTTACTTAATATAATTAATATAATTTGTACTGTATTAATATAATTAATTAAATCATTAGTTACCTAATATAATTAATATAATTTGTACTGTATTAATTTAATTAATTAAATCATTAGTTACTTAATATAATTGATATAATTTGTACTGTATTAATTTAATTAATTAAATCATTAGTTACTTAATATAATTAATATAATTTGTACTGTATTAATTTAATTAATTAAATCATTAGTTACTTAATATAATTAATATAATTTGTACTGTATTAATTTACAAAGGCCATTAAAATATTAGAACAGCAGCTGTTAAATGAACACGCTGATCATGAACAGTCGAACTGCATAACCAGACTGTAAATCTGAAAATTAAAGGATATGAGGTCATCACTGTGAATAAACAAACAAAACAAAATGAAAATTTTAATAATGCACTTAATAATAACATGCATAAAATAACTTATATTTACACATGAATAATTGAAAGCGAATATCTAAGACTGAACGGAATTATTTCTTTTAATACAGAAACATGACACTGCTTTCTTAAGTGATTTTTAGGAAAAAGTAATAATTATGACTGATAGAGGGTAAAATGATTTATTTTATTGTAAAATGGAGCAATCGTACAGTTATGAGAAAGTTTTTATGTTTATAATAATAAATAATACACAATTAAAAATGACCATACATAGCTTAAAGGTAAATAAAAAGTACCATTCTTTATGACAAATCGAAATGTTCTCACTCTATTACAAATTATTTCCTATTATACATTATTGAGTTTTTTGTGTGACTCGGGACGTATATGGGATAGTTAAAGTACATATAATTCTTTGATATATTAAATGGAATATTTACTTTTGATGTATCACATTTTAAGCTGCCTTAACACATGACTCATCTATAATACTTCAACAGAGGAAGAATGTCATGTGACTATTTGACTATAAGGTGAAAAAGCCCTTCTGTAAAGGTCCATATAATTACCATAATGAGCCGAAATATAGAAGGAAATAATTATAAATTACAATATTTTATGTGTAAATGAACAATAAAGACATTATGGTCTGTGGATAAAACATGTTACAAATAATGCTTAATCTATCTAATAATTTAACCTAATAACAGTACGTTTGGTGATTATAATATGGTGATAATGGTGTTTGGGGTTCTCTATAAAGTATGCATGAAATAACTGGTGATGTTCTTGTAAGCACATCGGTGAGTCACCAACCCTTTCTAAGAATAGCTGGGACATTTGAATTTTAAATGAGGTAATTAGCATATTTATTAAAACTAAGCTGAGGTTTAAATTACTACTATATAAGGAAATTTTGAAAATTAAATTACTACTATATAAGGAAATTTTGAAAATTAAAGTAGGAAGCAACTACAACAGTAAAATGTAGTTTTAACGTTTTTTCTCATAAAATCATAACCAATCATTTTCTAAGACAAATGTCAAGAGTACACCCTAATAATAAAAAGAGGAGCAAGTAGCTAATATATAGTAGATTTTAACACAATTTGAATATATGATATTAAAAAATCAGAGAGTGACTAAAATTCTGATTTCAACAAATTAAACTGAATTATTGTAATATTATCAGGCATGTCATCATTTGGAATTACCAGAGTTCAAAATTTATCACTGGCTTCAATATTATCGACATCATGAACATCAACAGTTCTCTTCTTTAGTGACAATTATTGTACGTTGATCACGTGACACTTCATGCTGGAATGGGACGGGTGATAAATTCAAGTGTAGCCTATATGTGCTTCTGAATCTCACTATTATAAAAGTTTTGGACAATATGTGTCAAACAGGTAATCAATATGCCTCATGGTTCATCCAAATGCAATATGTTGTCCCAATCTGATCAGGTATGTCTTCACAAATTCCCACGAAGCATCAGGGTTTAGGTTACACATTTTGTCAGGATCATGAGATATCCGAACCGGTCCTGTCTAGGTTACATATTCTGTCAGAAGCATGAGATATCCCAACCGGTCCTGCCAGAAAGAAATAGGAAGATATGTCTTCCATAAAGTGTACTTTGAGCAAGAACACTACAATGTAGCACACTTCATAATTTTATGTAGATATTGGTTCTGCCTGACATCTCATAGGAACCACTTCACATTTAACTCATCTGCTGTTTATGATTCGGACTTGACTGGCTCGATATGCTCGTCATAAACATCAGTTATCAAGGGATATTGACAACTGCAGCTACAGAAAATGCTTATTAACAGTCACCATGCTGCTAAAGCGGTTTTTTGTCTCAAAATACCTTATCCCCACTCCATGCATTCATACTTTATGGATGACACATTAGTGTGGGAGAAAACAACTAAATGACAGATGAATTAGCCATGTCACAGTCACAAAATAAATCATTATATACTACACATGTACATTGATATGGAAATGTTATTTGTAAAACTCCAACAGTAAGGACTGTTATTGTCACCAGATATGGATGAGTAATGATAAAGTGTTATTCAAATTACTGCACCAGCTGAACGGACTGTTCTGACGTTAACGATCAGCTGAACGGACTGTTCTGACGTTAACGATCAGCTGAACGGACTGTTCTGACGTTAATGATCAGCTGAACAGACTGTTCTGGCGTTAATGATCAGCTGAATGTAAAATATAAATACGCTTAAAATCAACGTTGTAATAATCTTGTTTTAGCAGATTTGGATAGATTTTGTACTTACGGGATATGGACAAATTTCGGTGAGTATATGGACACAGAAAATCATTACAAATTATATAGCAACACATATTTGAATGACGTAACTGAATAAAGTATATTTATCAGTTAAGCAGACCTAAAAGGATAATAACATTTGTGTAGTTAAGGTTGAGAATTTGAGAATCAACAATTTAGTTTTGATTTAAAATGATTCAAAATTATAATTGTTCCTTTTTCGTTTCTGTTTTTTTTTTCCTGTTCTCTACTATAAATGGGTGCTATATTTCAGGTCTTAAAGTCTGCAATCAGCAAAACACTAAATAAAAATGATATAAATAATAGTATGTTACTCTATTTCTTTAAAGATATTGTTTAACTCTATTGGTGGTTCTTTGTTCTACTAATTTCCACTTTAAATCAGATGACTTTGGGGGAAAAAAACAATAAACAAGTGTCATGTACATCCTCGGTTATGAAAGAGTTAAAACTCTGATATCTCAGTAAGACCACAATTATTGCATATACTTGTCTAAATTTGGGGAAATGAATGTATGTGTTGCACAAGTATAATCAACTTGAAAAATTGATACTGCTTCCATGGCACTCCTTCTGTCACCTGTGTTATCATCCAACAGAAACTTAAGATATTTAAAGAAATGCATAAGTAAGCATTCATGATGAGGAGACTTTTTCTGTGATTATTGGTAAGAATAGATGATGAACTTGAGCATGAAAGTACATGTTAACCTCAGACTATTTAAACAATTTCCAGTGTTCCAAAAACTAATAAAGTGTGCACATTACAGATTCGACTCAACACCTTTTAAATGTAAAAGCCACCAGAAAATAACATTAACATGCTTACATTTTGGACCATTATTTGCTAACAAAGATTCAATTTCCTAGTCATTGACAAACACGGTGATCATGTGATCTAACACTTGTATAATATACTTGGACAAAATTGGACTACAAAGTGGTTACAGTGATATGAATTTTAAAAGATAATGATTCTATCTTAGAACATGCGGTAAGGCCATCATTTTTGAATCAATGATATCCATGGGTTTATTTTTTAAAATATTGGGAATGCTCTGGAGGAATAGTGGTAAGAGTTTCCATCTCAGATGCGTGAGGTTCTGGGTAAGAACCCCAGCCAAGTCATACAATAAACGTATAAAAATGGTAATAGGCGCTGCCTCGCTTAGAGTGTTAGGACTGGTTAGCCAGATGTCAGAATAATGTAACTTGGTGGAACATGACGCTACATGTCTAAAGCATGATGTCCCAGATCTTGACAGCACTATTAACGGCCACACTACACACATAATAGCGATATGACTGAAATATAATTAAAGCTATGTTAACAATAAATAAAAGCATTTGTTTTCCAGTTATTAAATGGTAATGATGAATTAGTAACTTATGGTCATGTAGTGCATATCAAATATGTACATGACAGGTGTTGCTATGCAAAAAATTCCTACAACATTAAATATCGAGCTATTAAACCATCTATATAGTAGGAAGCTGCCATATTGTTTTTTTCAACGAGTTTTTGTACCATTCCTCAAAAACTAATAACAATATTAAATCTAAAAGTAGACTATTTAGAAAGAAATGTAACTACAAGAATCAAACAAAAAGTAAATGAATTTTCCTAACGGTTTCAGTATATTTATAATATGTAATACTATCAAATAGTACTAAAACATTGCAACCTTATCACTAATCCACAAAAACGGATAACGCTAACAAATGTGTCTGGCATTTATAATGTATGGTCTAACTTTGATTTAAATTACAAAATTTATCTATTAAAAATATAAACGTATAAAGAATTTATAGTTATGTTTCAAACAATAATAATAATGATGATGACGATGATGATGATAACGACGACGACGATGATGATGATTATGATTATCATGATGATCATGATTATGATGATAATCATGATGATGATGATCATGATGTTGATTGAAACAACCTACAAAAACTAATAATGCGACCAATAGTGTTCTCAGTTTGAATCTTATTTTAAAAAAATATTGCAATAGTATACAAAACAAAATGTAATTACCAGCGCTGAAATTAAATGTGAAATTAATTATTAGTAATGGTTAAAGAATATATACTACCAGTCAGATAACAAAATACTAACTTTATAGTAGCAGAAGTTTCAATGTTGAAAGGAACTAAGTCTTTTTAAAAAAAACACAAATGTCTAATGAAAACTGTTGTTTGTATTAAACTCATTTGCATATCTGCATGAATGAATATTTAATGCCCAAAGCGTTAAGATATTTTGCACATTGTGGATCTTCTATATCATGATTATGCTTTCGTTAATGTTATGATAGGTTTGATTGAGTTCCTCATTTAGAAGTCTAAACACATTTAAATGCTTGTATCCGCTTGAATATTTCGATGACAATCCAGGTATTGAACCATCGAATGATTTCAGTCATATGAACCAGCGGGTATTTCATATGCCGGTTAAAATCATCTTTAAATTTTATTCATATTGTGTTGAGTACAGATAGGCAAAACGTGTATAAGGAAAAAGGGCTATACTAAATTAATCAATATCAATATACCTTTATGTTTTTGTTTCGAACACTGAATGAGGCTGGCAGAGATAAACATTTGTGATATTTATATATTAAAAATAGCAAGGCCTTTGAAGTATTGGTGTAATGCACCTTGATATACCAATGGTATTGGTATATCAGATTGTTATTTACCCATGGCGTATGAATACGCATAATGATCATGTTTTTACAGCTATTATACTCTCTAAACATGGATATGAATTTCTTGGAATATTTCATTTAAAAAGAAGAAAATAACACAAAAAATGATTATCATATAAAATACTTTACATAAAAACAACCATACTTAATGCAGGAAATAAAAATTATTGAGCTCTACCTTTTGTTGTCTGCTATCATCTCTGTCAACATTGCTGTTTTCAGTCTCTCCCTCTGGCAAAAATCAAAAACTGCAACTATATGAAGAAAAAAAAACATTTAACATTCTGAACTGTGAGTTAATAGGAGATTTTCATAGAGACATAGCTGAGACATTTGTAAATGAAAATGATCATTCTGTGTACAAATGTGAGATTGTTAGGGAAGATTGATTGTACACCATGAGATTTGTACACCATCGGCCTAATGATATAATGCAATGTATAGAAAGTAAGCAGAATGCAAACACTTTTAAAAAGACGCTTTTTATGTAAGGTTAGTGAAAGGATTCTTGTAGTAAAAAAATATGAATTCAGATATTTACATGAGATACATCCATCTGAAGTGGATCAGCACCTAGCTGGTTTTATTCTTAGTCTTAGGAGAAAAGACGAATCCTAGCTTGAACCGATCAGCTGCATCGATCGCCCCCTTATATCAAGAAATATGCAAGTACATTCATTAACGGAACAGACAAATTTTGCATAAGTACGTGAAGCTCTTCGAGGTAAGCAAAAAGATTTAAAATCTAAAGGAAAAGGAATTAAACCCAATCGGAGTCAACCGATCACAGAAAATATTAATGGGGATGAAAACATTTGAAGCCATTGTTAACACATTGCGGTTTAAGAACTCCTCTGTGATGTTTGGTTTGAGGGGAATGACTGAACATTACTATCTGATATGTGGGATGTTACACTAAAGAAAGATATGAATGATCTAGAATATCTTGAACTCACTGAAATGCAAACAAAACAAAGAACGAGTGACAAGGTCAAGGAAATTAGCAAAGAGAGAGATCTACTTGATATATACAAACGGTATGCAGAGCTAAGACCATCAGACGTTTGTCAATGTGAAGATCCTTTCTATATTGCGCCCAACACTATGCCAATCTCAATGACAAACTCAAAATGGTTTAGGAAACAAGTCCTTGGAATTACCAAACTTGGATGCATCATGAAAAAATGAATCGCAAATATTACATAAAGAAAGAAATGAGCAAAAACAGCCCCCCCCCCTCCCAATATCATGAACATTTCAGACGCCAGAAATGTACAGTCTATAAACAGCTACGCAGACGTTAGTATCAAACAACAACATACATACTCCAGTTACCCGATTAACACCTGCCAACCAAGTAAGGAAGCTGTCAACCGCCGCCGCTACATGAAAGAAATTTCAAACTGCACAGCAACAGACTGTCCTATATCAAGTTCAACAGACTGTCGTATATCAAGTTCAACAGACTGTCCTATATCAAGTTCCCAAACATGTAACATTCAACAGAATCAGATTATAAGCAACACATTTTACGGATCAAACATCACCGTACAAAACATATAATATGTTTCAACATCTTGCAGCAGGGCCCACACGGCGGAACCTTAAAATTATAGAAAATGACAATGACAGTCAGTAGGACTAGCGAAATATGGACAGAAGCGATATCAGTGAAATGTATTTAGTTTTAAATTGTTTAATTACCTCTTGTTCGAACCGTAGTGTTGCTATAGAAACTGATGCAAATGGCCGGCCTGTTACTGTTCATGACAGCGAACGTTGCAAATTCAAAGACTGCAGGCACATTATTAAAAAAATTGAATGTTAGCAATCAGTCTTGAAATGTTATTCCATTTCATATGTTTCAAATAAACATATATCCTTTAATATGAATGAATTGATTGTTTTAGTGTACATTCATACGACAGGTTGTGAAGAGTTCACTCCCCTATGGTGCACTGTTTATGGTCGTCAGTTTTATCTCCCATATAAAATGAAACCTTGAATGTGGTATAAATAAAAAAATATATGTATATATGTACGCTATATCAATGATGTATTTGTAGTATGCTACACACAATCCTACTCCGTCAGCAGTAAATATCCTATTTGGTGTTGATGTGCCGTAGTAAAAGACTGCACTATCAAAACAAATGGAGCCAATAAAAGAAGCATGTGTAATTCATATTCAGTTGGTTTTTTTTCCTTTTTATTACTCAACAGAATGGAGTGATCTCTCTCTCTCTCTCTCTCTCTCTCTCTCTCTCTCTCTCACACACACACACACACACACACACACACACACACTATGATTGTCGTTACGTTTTTTGGGCTTATCCGGAGAGGCAATCGCGTATCTACGATGTGCTAACTGGTACAACCACTTTATGAAATACGATGGCATGTACTCATGAGAGGTGATAATAGATTTTGTTCATAAAGTGATAATAAACGATTTATGGCAAAGCCATTGAGATAGCATTAGACTAAATAGTGTGGCTGATTTATCATGTGTGATATCGTCAAATGAAGTCTATTCAAACTTTCGCCTAATTCACATTAAATCTGATGAAGCCTTCTCACTTTATTTCTTGGGAGAGACATCACTTGAAACGTGGCTCATCTGTCATTCGGCATTCCCATTTGAAATGGATAGCGATTCTCGTTTTTATTTTCTTCCACCATGCCTGTCTATACAATCATTGATGCCAAACTTAATGTCTGTAATCGGGTTTTGATTGGTATGAAAATGGGAGAGTACCATAGGGAATTTTTCACTGTATTTAATTATGAGGCAATTACAAAAGAACCGTGTAGTTTATGGACTACAGGTGTAATATGTTTTATGGACATCTGTGGACACCATCAAGATCGATGACTAAGTATTTGCAATTGAAAATTAACATAGAATATGAGATTCACACTTTCTTTTATGGGTATTTTAAGAATATAACAGCGTAATATGAGGATGATTTATATATTTTATGATTGGAATAATATGAATAAACAATTTGTGTTTCGATATTTATAAAGTTAACATTCTCCTTTTCCTCCTCCTCCTCCTGAATTCTTAAGAAAGGAACAAAAAGTTACAATGATTAGATTAACATCTGTATCAATTTATTAGCAATCAACCGGCCAATCCATATTAAATAGTCACAGTTCCTTAATTGAATTTCTGGTATTCCTCCTGGTTCATGGCAAATTATGTTTTCCTCTAAATCGTCTTCGTCTTTGTTCTCGATCCATCTCTTCTATGTACACGGCAGCTGTAGTTTCGCTTGATGAAGTCAACGTGTCTTTTAGGGAAGAAAATTATATTCGTGTTTATGGTAATTTAAGTTGCTGCTAATAGAAAAAATAGGAGAAATGTTGTCACAACGGGAAGTTGCCTAGATACCAGTGGGTGTATATCGTGCACCTGTAACAGTATTGACAACCGTAGTTTATGGAGATTTTAGCTATATTCGGTTGTCGTTTTCTTCTGAAGGTGACAGTGTATGATTCTGTGTCTGTGTGTGTGTGCGTGCGTGTATCAATGCGGTGTATAATCACTAGTTGTTCTGGATGTAGGTACAATATATCTGTATTCAGTAGAATTGGTTATTTTAGTAGTGGCAATAGTAATTTAAGTTTTGTTATGTTCCGTGGAATCGTAATCTATAGAGGATGGATTTGTTGTTCCGGATGTATGGGTGTTACATTCTCTTTATAATCGGTTTCTTTCTCCTGTCAATCATCGCAATCGAACAATGCTGTTTCGTCTGTGAATGATGTGCTTGTATACTTGCAGTTCGTTTTGGTGGTTTTGCTAAGGCACGTTAAACACATTACTGGCTATATGGCTATATCATGCCGATAAAAGACGGATATCGAACATTTATATATATATATATATATATATATATATATATATATATATATATATATATATATATAGAGAGAGAGAGAGAGAGAGAGAGAGAGAGAGAGAGAGAGAGATCACTCCTTTCTGTTTGCGTGCCTTTTTTGTATTGCTTCTTTGTTGTTTTTATTAAAATACACTTTCTATCTAATATTTTATTTGTCATCAAAACTGTACAGTTTGGGGGCCAAAAATGACCAATAATAAAGTAATTTTACTAAATTTTTAGAACTGATAATTTTTATGAGCGCGAGTTGGAACACTTTACTAAAGACCAGTATTATTCGCGCCAATTGTTGTGAGGGTCATACCCAATTGTTCGTAAACTATGCAATATAAATCGATGATACTTTTTCATGTGTGTAAGATTGAGCAATAGATTTCAATACATACGACTGTAACATCTGCTCTTAGTTAAAGGGGTAGTTAATGGGATATTAACTAGGGAACGATAATATGAAAGGGTATGAGTGACAAGGTAGAATATCAACAGAGAACTTGGCAATATTACTGGGAAGAAATAATGCAATACGAACTTCCGTTGACAAGAAAGATAACACATTTCATCAAATTAATAATAATAATTTCAATGCAACTTAAGTTATATCAACAGGATTTAATATCAGCGTTTACTGTGGATTTATTTCATCATTAGAACGAGCGCTGAATGTACATGACTGTTCTACCGAAGAAGGTGTCGCCAACAACAAATCGTCCATGAAATTTGAATCTCCGGTCCCTTTCAAAGGTTCTACCAGTTTCCATATCATTCGGGTGAAAATGTTAGGTGCATTCTGGGCCACAAACGGCATGACTTCCCATTCGTATAACACATATGGTGTTGCCAAAGCAAGTTTTCGAGATCTTTCTTACGAACTGGAACTTGCCAAGATCCTGTTTAATTTTCGATAGTCGACACAAAAGAGGTCATCACTCCTTCTTCTGAACCAAAAATCACCGATGAACTATATAAATACTCGACTTGTTCAATGACCCCTAAGTCAAGCATAGTTCTAATAATGTCCCGTACAGCTTCTAACTTAGCATGATGCAATGGATATAGTTTCAGTTTCACAGGCGATTCATCCAGCAATTTCAAAGTCTACTCTAATAAGTCTGTCATGCCAGGTTTTTCTGTCAAGACATTAGTGTATTCGTGAAGTATCTCCTCCACCTCCTCAAGTTGTTCTGAGGTTAACGTTACGTTAATGGCGATACCAGCGTAGGTTTCATTGTTATTCAAAGAACATGGAAGTACTTCAGCCACACCTCCGCTGTTGTCGGGTTCTTCCGTTACAGCTATAGCAACCACGAACTCGGTGAGTGTCCTCCTTTCACTATAACGTTTAAGAAGGCTTACGTTGTACAACTACCAGGATTCGGTAGTTCTACCAACCCTTCTTTTTACTTACAACGACTGGTCCCCTCTGTGATACTTGGAGTTTATTGTGCTCAACGGTAACAGTAATAGCACCTTGTCACCCACTTGGAAACTTCCGTTCCTTAGCCTTCTTGTCGTAGTACTTGGCGTGACCTGCAAACTTCCTCAAGCCTGTTATGGAGATCAACAACATACTGATATGTTGTTCCTATTTTGGCCCCCAAACTGTACAGTTTTGATGACAAATAAAATATTAGATAGAAAGTGTATTTTAATAAAAACAACAAAAGAAGCAATACAAAAATGCACGCAAACAGAAAGAAGTGATCTCTCTCTCTCTCTCTCTCTCTCTCTCTCTCTCTCTCTCTCTCTCTCTCTCTCTCTCTCTCTTCTATTTCCTCTGGTGCTATTTCATCCGTCAATAACTGTTGCATTACAGCCATATGTCATCTACCCATAAATTGGTTAGAAAGGTGAAAATCCTATACTAGTTTGGTGTACTTCGCGGTACGCGAAAGGTATCGCGTGAAGCTATCAATCACAGTTCTTGGGTCTACCTTTGCACAACATCTTCAGAGCTAGTTTCAAAGTCCCATTCAAACGCTCTACTAGACCATTTTGCTGCGGATGATACGAGGTAGTAGTCTAGTGCCTCATGGAACGTAACCGGTACACTTCTTCCATTACCTGCGTAACAAACTACGTCCTTCGGTCAGTTATTATCTCTTTAGGAACACCAACTCTGGACTAAACATCTAACAACGCCTCAGCCACCGCAACTGAATCAATGTTTTCTAACGCAACGACCTCTTGGTATCGGGTAGTGTAATCAACAATCGTTAACACATAACGATTACCACTTTCTAACGCAGACTTTATCGGACCTACCAAGTCCTTCGCCACCATCTAGAAAGATTCATAGATTGGATAAGTGTTTCTTAGTGGTACCGGGCGATGTGAGGTCGTAGGCACCACCCGCTGACACGCCCGACAAAACCTCTTTACATCCCCAAACACAGATAAACAATAGAATTCCCCCACTAACCTATCTCTCGTATTGGCACGAACGTGTGATCACCGAGTAGAATCTCAAATGATAGCCTAAGAACTTCTCTCTTAGTTCAAGGTACAATCACTTGCTTATTCCTCTCAGATCCTCTTCGGGTGTATCGATACAAGACACCCCACTCCCGCGTGAACTCTATCTCACCGTAAGGCATGCTCAGCACGGACTTCATATTTGCATACCCGCCAACCTTGTTAAGAGCAAAATCTTCCTCTTGAAGTCTTCTTAATGCAGCAGGAAGCAAACTGTCTATAGAGGATGTCGATTGGTTTAGTCCCATACGTTTGCTTCATAGACCTCGTCTCAACGGATCCCACGTGTACAAATCATAGGATTAGGCTACGGAAATACATACCTACATCCTCAACTTAGGTCGTACGACAATCCCAACAAACACGCTGCTTTACGTTACCCTTTCACACACGGCATATCAAGTTCGATGTAGACATCCGGGAGAGAATCTTATGTACTATTAGCAATTTGACTTCCACTGTCTCACCTGTAAAATGCACAGTAGATTTAAAGCTTTTAAGCATTTAGCTTTCAAATTCTTGATGTGTGGAATAAAAGTCAAGTTTCTGTTGAAGATAATACCCAAAAACTTTGTTTCATCAACGACTGAAATAAGTGTTTCATCGAGCGTGAGTATAGGGTATTCATGATGTCTTCGCAACTAACAGAAATGCATGCATACTAGTTTAATTTGGAAAATTGTAAATAGTTTTTACTGGCCTAATTTTGGATCTTGTTGAGATTTTGTTGCAGTTGCCTTTCATTTGTATGCATGTGTTTTGATCGATAACAAATTTAAAAAATCGTCAACATATAATGAGCAATCCACACCGGGAGCTAAACACTTGGTGATGCTATTGATTTTTGATATTAAATAGCGTCACAGATAAAAATAAATACTTGCCCGGGGGCACACCCATCTCTTGCTGGTGCATATCGGAGAGGGTAGAGCCCACTCGTACTTTGAATTCTCTGTCGGAGAGAAACATTGATATAAAAGATGGTAGACGGCCTTTTAGATCCAGATCATGCAGGTCATTTAGTATCCCGTACTTCCTTGTTGTGTCATAAGCCTTTTCTAAATCAAAGAAGACTGCTACTAAATGTTACTTCTTGATAAATGCATCGCGAATAAATGTTTCCAGTCTAACCAGATGATCGTTGGTACTACGACTAGTACGGAAGCCACTTTGGAAAGGAGATATTATATTGTTACTTTCCAAGTACCATACAAGCCGAGAATTAATCATTCGTTCCATTGTTTTGCACACACAGCTTGTCAGTGCAATGGGTCGATAGCTGTTAAGATCTTCAATATCTTTACCTGGTTTGGGAATTGGTATTACTGTTGCTTCTTTCCAGCTCTTAGGTACATTACCAGCAATCTATAAATCATTAAAGATTTTCAGAAGTAACGTCAGAGACGATTCTTGGAGGTGTTTTAAGAACTGGTAATGTACTTCGTCAGGCCCAGCGGATGTATCATGGACCTTGTCTAACGCCTCCCTAAGCTCCAATAAAGAAACAACTGGTTATAGCTTTCAGAGCTGTTCGATGTGAATTTTAAACGTGACTTTTCTTTTTGAGATATTAATCTTTGAAAGGCTTCTGAATAATTAGATGATGATGAGTTTTTTGAGAAAGTATCTGCAAGAATATTTGCTATATCACGTTTCTAACAAAAATTGCTATTGTTTGTTTTCAGGTGTCGAATAGAATTGTGTTTCCTCTTTCCAGTTATTGTTCGAATAGTGTCCCAAAGTTGTTGAGGAACGAGAGTTTACAGAAGAAATATATTTCTTCCAGGATGGAAATTTCATTTTTTAATTGTGCGTCAAGTTTTAGCCCGGGTAATTCGATATTTGTTTAAATGTTCGGGCGTTGGACGATTGTTGAATTGTTTTAATGCTTCTTGACGTTGTCTAATGGCTTCTTTGCGTTCCTTGGTTACAAAAGGTTTTTGCGGTTTCTTACTGTTCGGTGAGGACTTAGGAATAGATTCATCTGCAATTGCAGTTAGAATTGATGTAAAATTAACAGCGTTCAATACTGTATCATTATTTAGTCTAGTTTTACATAGTGTTTTAAACGAAGCACATTCGGCTTTCTTTATATTTCATTGTTGAATTGCGTCATCAATTTTAGAGTTATTTTCAAAAGTGACTGGAAAGTGATCACTGCTGTGAAGGTCATCAGCGACCTTCCATCCATAGTCCAAAAGCAGGTTAGGAGAGCAAATTGCCAAATCTATGTATGTGTACGTACCCGTTCCTGGGTGTAAATATGTTGGTGAGTTAGTGTTATATTGACACAGATCGTGTCAAGAAATGAAATCTTCTACTTTATGGCCTCTGTCGTTTATGTGATTTGATCCCCATAAAAGGTTATGGGCATTAAAATCCGCGAGTAAAACGAAGGGCGCGAGAAGTTGTTGAACAAGATTGTCTAATTCATTTTGTACTATGTTGGTGTTTGGTGGTACGTAAATGGAGCTTAAAGTAATCACTCGATGTAGAGTGACGCTTACAGCAATGGCTTGTACATTTGTATTTAAAGGAATGACTCTGTGAGGGGCTGTATTGTTCACAACAACAGAGATTCGTCCTGAGGCCCTGTCAGCGTTTTGAAAGTACGTGTTAAACAGAAAAGTTTTTAAATGTAATTGTATCTGTCTCTTTCAGGAATGTTTCCTTTAAACATAGTTCTGCATGATCGTGTTCATTTAAAAGCAGAAGAATATCATTTTAATTAGCTTTTAAGTCCCCGATAGTTCCATTGTATGATGGTGTTCTTCATTATAAAGTTATGCTGTAGATTCTGGAGCTAGGTTAGACTATTCGCGGAGAAAATTTGTGTTGTTATTTGTCTGGAGGAAGTACGGGAGTATATTTGGTTTTACTAGGTTTGGGGAACCTTGTGTACATGGAACAGTTTCTTCTGCATCCATGCTCTCAAAGTCTCCGAACTTGTTGTAAAGTTTAATGGGTTCATCTGACCCCTTTTGGTGCTTATTTGTTTGTGGTTTTTGTTTATTTCTTGGTGAGTTCGGTGGTAGGTTGTTATTGAATGTAGTTTGCGTTGATGTTGTGCTTTTTTGTGGTTGGTAATGAGGGATATTGGCACTAATTGTCGTTGAATCGGGTTGATCCGTTTGTGCTTGTGCCTCCTTCATGATTGTCGGATTGTGTTTCACGACAGCGGGGAAGGAAGGGCCAGGAAGGGATGTTTTGGTCTAGACAAGTTTTCTGGCCTCTGGATAGGGAATTTTGAATGTAATCTTTATCCTCTGAATTTCCTTCTCCTGTTTCCAAGTATCACACTCCTTGGAATAGGCGTGATGATCCTTGCCACAGTTGGCACAATGCGGAGTTGCTCTACAATCAGCTTCCTAATCAGAGTGGTCTCCGGATCGGCCGCATACACTGACTCTGGAACATCGGTCTTCGTGATGGCCATATTTTTGACACTTATAGCATCGAAGGGGATTTGGAATGCATATCTCTACATGAAAAACCCAACCTTAACCACTTTGGGTACTGTTGGTTTGTTAAAGGTGAGTACAAATGTGTTGGTTTCATGCAGATTGTTATTACGTTTAATACCTAGTCTACGCACTGCAGTGACACCTTTATGTTTCATCCCTTCGATGATTTCTGCGTCGGTGACTGCAACCAAGTCACGACAGCCCATTACGACTTTGGACGCATTCAGTGTAGTGTGGGCGAATGAGGTCACTGGAACATCGAAAAAGGTTTCCATTTTCGTGATATTATCTATTTTACCCTTTCGCTCACACTTAAATAGAAGGCGACCAGATTTTAATTTTTTTTTTTAACCCTTTTTCGTGTGCCAATGGATCCCAAAACTGTCTTTTCAATAACAAATGGATACTGAGCAGCACGTTGTCGTGAGTCATCCTTAGACTGAATAACCATGAAGCGTGGAAATGATTCCACGCCGCAAGGTTCTTCATCAGAATCAAACAGTGGTTTGGTACGTTTGTTGGTTTTTTTTTGTTGTTGAAATTTCTATGATTATTAATGACAATTTCAGCACCCATGCACCCCACCCACCATGGAGCCCAACGAGAGGACACTTTTCAAGTGCCAGGGATACACAGATGTGATACTCGATAGATAAAATTACCTGGGATTGACCCATGAAGTTTCCTTTTAGGGTCGGTAAAATTACCTTCCGAATGACCCGTTGAGCCACCGCTTTCTAGGAAGTCTTCTAAAACTTGGGGAAAGTGAAAGCTAATGGAATAGAATGTAGGGGCAGCGGAAGTATCAAGAGAGATACAAGAAAGATAGAGAAGCTGAGCAAGTAAAAAAGACCTCCTAGGGTTCGGTATGACCAGCCGATTTGTCGACACCTGGCTCATCTCGACTACCCGTGTAATAGAAGTAAAGGCCAAAGAAGTATATTTCATCGGAAAAGCCTCCGCTCAACTATCTTAATCCTTTCCGCCTCCGACACGGGTCGCAACCAACGGCAAACAGGTTGCATCTACTTAGTTGCCTTTTACGACACGTGGTGAGGTACGTCGGGCCAATTATACAACCCAGAACCCGCAGGGATGCAGTTTACAAATGAACAGTATTTACCAGACGAGAGGGAGGTATTGATAACATCAGTTAGTGAAAGAAATTTTGGATCTAAGCACTCAAGAATCAGTGATGTTTGAATTGGATCAAGTTCACATGACATTGGTGTCCTCATTATCACGATTATACGTACTAAGTCCACAGAGACAGGTGTAAATGCTGCTAATGGTTGCCACTGAAATTCTGTATCGCAATTGTATGGTCGCCATGTTTCAATTGAAATTGTTTTGTCGAGCCGATCTGTAATGGTTTTGTACCTTGTCATGGAAGAAATGTGCAAACAGGTCCGAAAGTTCGACTGGAGAGAAGGTAGTTGGAGGTGATGTACATTTGTTCCTTGATATTAGCTTGTTAGTAATTTCTAAGAGTTCTTTGCAACTGAAACTTTCCGTAATCTTAGTAGTGTGATAATTCCACTACATGGACTATATTTATGACGTTCTTCGTAGCGGCTTCATAGACTTGCTGATGCATAGTGATTCTGGTGTAAAGCAAAAGCCTCTCCTCTTTAAGTTTGTATCATATCCATCTATAATGATATATGACAATATCTGCTCAGTTCCTTGGCTTTGGCGGCTCTTTCCGTGTTTTGGCGATTTTCACAATCTTCTAAAGTTACGAACGTGCAGTCGACTGGTTGTTTTTTAGCTGAATTGTAGTCGTCGGACTTGTCCCCCAAGAAAGCGACTTGTTTGTTGATATACATTGTCAGTTCAAATCACCCAACTTCTCGGTCGTGTTGTCGATGTGTTTTCGAGCGGGGCATGTGGCAAATCCTATCCCAACTTATCTTACTGATTTAACTACTGATTCTTCTACTACTACTAAGACGAAGACGAATTAAAAAAGAAGAAAAGATAAGGAAATTTCTTGATGACTGGTTGCGTGTTCATACTAACACGCAACTCAGTGAACTAAGAAATATATATTGGTACATATTAATACATCAGTCTCTTTAACAGCCATTCATATATTCGTTTAGAGCACTAACACTAACATCACAACACTTCATCGATGCTCTTCAGATTAAAAAAGCAAGCACCTTATCCGCTATCTCTGTTTAAAGCTTAATATGATTATGGTAAGTTTATTATGATATACTTGTGGTACAAATCACTTTGAAGATTATACCCGGCCCGTTTACTGGCCATTCGTTTTCTAGATGGATCAATCATTGTGAAGTGTTTGCTCTCTTGCACAAGAGTCAGTATCATGCTATTTTTAGCTGGAAGCTGAAATGCAGTATGCTTGAAACTGAATCTTTTCAAAGAGAATTACGCTTTCATCTTAGAGTAATGGATGTTTTAAAGCTTACCGGGCACTCTGCTAAAGAGGGTGCATCATTATTATAAGTATGATGTAATGGTAGGTTTGCTGTGATAGGAAACGTTAGTCACGTAATTTCTGCGGAACATTCAAGAAACTATTTGTTATATTTGGTAGCCATGGATAGGACACTTATTTGATTACAATGTACACTGAAGTGTTTTTGTTTTATTGTATTTCTTTCTTTCTTTTTTATGAATACAAAAATCATATATGCATCCTGTTATCATAGCAATCTACGTTCATGACATAGTATACTATAGCAGACATCTATTTAAAATTTTCCTCCACTTTGAAACAATCATTAAGATTTAGTCTTTCATCTTAGGTTAGTATAGATCAATTTTCTGTGTTTTCCTTCTTGCTTGAGTACAATATTTTTTCAACTATTGTTAATTCAATCTTAAATGAATTAATAATTACCTATTAAAAAGTCCCTCTAAAAACCAGACAATTTAAATTTTAAAAATTTCTGTCAGTTTGGTTACGGTATGTTCTGGCATTCTACAGTTTCTTAAATGGCATGTGTTCCATCATTCTGTTGTTGTTAAGGTGACTTATAACTTGAAACGATGAACTGTGTGTAATAGAATATATGTACTCGATGCTTAATTTTTTAAAATGAAATTCAAGCTTAGCAAGCCGTAGTCACTTTGCATAACATACACATAAGCACGTACGTGTGCGTGTGTCTTCAAAAGTCTTTTCTAGATATCGAAGTTTATGCATTCAAAAATTCAAAATTTGATTTTCACATACCGTATTTTGTTTATATTATTAAGTTTCGTCCCTGTGTAAATATAACCGTAATCTGTAGTTCATGTCTTTCGTGTCGCATGCGTTTCTTATGACGTCTAAGTAATGCATTAATCAATAAGAATTAATTTACCCTTAATTTCTTTACCGTTAGTTAATCTACCATTTCGCTATATACATGTAATATATATATATATATATATATATATATATATATATATATATATATATATATATATATATATATATATATATATATATATATATATACACATGTAATAGCACTTACCTAATAAAATAACCCAATTTGTCAATATGATATTATCACAAACACGACGTTGGTGTTGATTATTATCGTTACGTTTTGACAATGTTCATTTTATTTCGTATTAAACTAACATGGTAATAGACGTAACAGCCAATAATGTTGCTTCAATTAGGCATTGATAGTAATATAATAAATGTACATTTGGAATTTCTATGTGCGTAATTACAGTAGGACCGGTCGATATATTCCATGTGTATTCTTCTTACTAGCATGTTTCAAATGCACACAGCATGGACCATGATCTCCATATTTTTTAAAATAATGTTTTCTTTTATTTTTCCTTTTTTTTTGTGGTCTGAATTATTTCATTCTCTACCTAAATATCTACCTGCAATATTGTATTGGTCATCTTATTTCACACTAAAAATATATTTTATATTTCGATGGAAATGGAACTTAAGCTTAAAGAACATGTATACATTTAAAGGTAGTAAGAGAAATAAATTATGTGTTAATTAAAATAACGCAAGGTGATATGATAAAACATGTGTTGATACATGAACATGCCACATTGTAGTTGTTCTTTATAAAAGAAATATAGCATCATTATTTCTGCAGTTGCGTGTTTTGTGAAACATCGTTTGCATCTGTAAAGGGCAGTCAAGAACATAATTAGTTATTTAGTTGCCTCCTAGGTTAGGTTATGAGGTGCAAATATCTCCTTTGAATATCTGTTTGTCATTGAAAGAAATCTTAACATTAATACAATTACTACAAGAGGTGATATGTAGTCTTAGAGTATTATGATACTAATTGACCTTTTGATTTGCTTTTGTTTGATAGAAACAGACATGCATGATATAGGTCGAATCTTGAAAGTTTCGTGGCAAGACAAAGACTTCTCTAAGAGGACAAGTAACTGGAGGTAAGGTCATTTTTTAAAATAATAATTTAATTTCAATGTAATCTAGTTTATTTACGCAAGCTACGGTTCGTATGGTGCTAACTGATGAATGTTGAAAGGTTCAAAGTCCACAAACTATTGATAAATTGATGAAAAACTCTCATATTAGTTTCTAATGCCGATTCCACGTCAAGATCATATCATGTTTGTACGCTGGTAATAAAATAGTGTTTGTTGCTGTAAAAATAGAATTTATGGGTCTCATTAGGTTACATGACACAACACCTACGAGCAAATGCTGGTTGTTTCGGTTACATCACAGCCTTCCACATTGTAAAATGGCACTCATTATTAAAATGAGATTTAACATAAGACATCAAAATTGCATTGACCAGGCTATGCATCCAAACTTTGCCAGTTATATTAAAGTTTCTGAATAAGAGATATGATTTATCGGAAACAATAAAAATAAACAATAACTTTTCAAGAAGAAAGGAAATGTAATACATCAAAATTGTATTTGACCATGCTACGTCTACAACTTTGGCAACTATATTTAACGTTATGGACATAATAAACAATTTACCAAAAATAATAAAAATAGATAACAATGATTTGTCAGATGTGATAAAAAAAAACACATGCAATGTCACATGGCTCTTGTCGGAAATAATTTAAGTAATTTTATTTTTTCCTTAATGACTATAACAATGTACCTACGTTCAACGCAGTGTATTCCTCATGACGCTATTTGTGATAAGGATTGCAGCAATTTTATACTTATGGCCAAAAATTAAACAAAACGTAAAACAAAACAACATTAAAATCATATTGCTCGTCTATTTCTTAAACTTGTTTTCCCAGAAAGAAAATGGCCAAGTATTTATTTAAAATGAACTCATTGTATTAAATAAGTATCCCAAAGCGTTTTGTATTTTTTAAACCGTATGTTCTCTTCTTTGAAATATTTTATATTTAAACTCGAGTTTGGAAGGAATCGTGACCATCTTTAAATCCGTATCAGGGAATTATTACGCATCCATTTAATCTTAAATTGATGCTTTTGGCACAAAATGTTCAATCCGTGTATCTGTATCATACACAGACAAAGTAGAACTAATTAGGTGTCGTTTTGAAAAAAATCTTATTTCTTTTTTTATTTCACTCATACTGTAAAGGTAAATACATATAAAGGCGTAAAAGATCGGGTATGTATAAAGTCAGAATTGCATTCGTGTTTGGTTTTGAGTTGATTGAAAGAACTGCAACGAAATGGCTTCTGATTACGTTTCAGCCTTACGTTCTCGACCCATCCCTGCAACAATCGCTCGTATCGTTGCTTACAATTGACCTGTCATACATGTACTATATAAACAATACAAAGGCAGACACTTTTCTACTTTCTCGCGCGACTCATTTAAGAATAAACGCTGGTTTTGCAACCTACATTGCGTAGAATGTTTGGTACAAATGTTTATCTCAAGCAAAGACTGGCTTTCCATCATACATATAAGAAATGCCAGACCATTTTTTGTCATGCTTCTGCTCGACATGGCCGTGAACACGCCCGCTTAATATGCAAGCGAGATCCTGCTGAATGTAATATTGTCCTCTCATTGGTTAAAAGAAAATGGCGTCCTGCATTTATGTATAACTTATGCAACAAGTGAATCGGTTATGTTGACTGACTCTTTCGCGCAGCCTTACCGATATTAGTCAGCTGTTGCATAGATCACATGCATCTAATTAATCTTGGAGTTTTGTATTGGATTTTATTGGGATGTCTGCCTTTATCTATAAAATGGTATCACTGCATAGCCTAAATCCTTTACTGAAATGGAAAATTAATCAAATATTCAATCCAACTGGGAGTTTCTAAACGCATTTGCATTGCTACTGCCATTTGTCTATTTATCGCTTTCAGCTTAATTAGAATCATATTAGTAAACTAACGTAGCCTCTTGAATCGCCATTCAGGAGCCCTGTTAGTGATATCATTATATCAACTCGATTACAGACGCACGGAAAGTACATTATCTTGTCCTAACTCGATTAATCCTCCTTATTTCCCTCGATATTTATTTCTTCAAGGAACGTTAGTCGACGATGATCAGTCTGGTGAAATGGCTCCAAGTCATTGCTCTGATGTGAAGAAAGAAAATGCAGCCAGAATTCATAAGCTAATGACATATATATCTATGTCATATAACGATGGGGATGCAAACATTTAAATAACAAGATTGCTCTTATTTGTAACTAAATCCAGCTAGAATTCATAACGCATAGAACTGGCATACAGACAGTTGGTGCAAGCACGTAACTAACAATATTGCTCTGCCGTGCAGCTAAATCATGCCAAAATTGGTAAGGGATTGGCATTTATAGGTTTGGCATAAATCATGCCAAAATTGGTAAGGGATTGGCATTTATAGGTTTGGCATAAATCATGCCGAAATTGGTAAGGGATTGGCATTTATAGGTTTGGCACAAATCATGCCAAAATTGGTAAGGGATTGGCATTTATAGGTTTGGCATAAATCATGCCAAAATTGGTAAGGGATTGGCATCTATAGGTTTGGCACAAATCATGCCAAAATTGGTAAGGGATTGGCATTTATAGGTTTGGCATAAATCATGCCAAAATTGGTAAGGGATTGGCATTTATAGGTTTGGCACAAATCATGCCAAAATTGGTAAGGGATTGGCATTTATAGGTTTGGCATAAATCATGCCAAAATTGGTAAGGGATTGGCATTTATAGGTTTGGCACAAATCATGCCAAAATTGGTAAGGGATTGGCATTTATAGGTTTGGCATAAATCATGCCAAAATTGGTAAGGGATTGGCATTTATAGGTTTGGCACAAATCATGCCAAAATTGGTAAGGGATTGGCATTTATAGGTTTGGCACAAGATGATACGGGTGCAAACACTTATATAACAAGATTGCTCCGATGTATAGCTAATACAGCCAGAATTAGTAATGGAACGGCAAGCATGGATTTGACAAATATTAATGGGGTGTAAACACTAAAACAAATTATGATGTACTGTATTAAATTAAAACGTTCTTGAATAAATAATGTTCAGAAAGTCATAATAATCACGTGGTTTCATGCAAACAAACTCTACCAACATAATTTTTAAAAAGTATTCTCGTTCGTAAAATATACAATTACTTATAGCACTAAGACAATGTCATTTTATTTTCTTGCAAGTGAATAATGAATTCATATTTCATGACGTGTACAAGCATACTCGCAGCAATTAGAAACAAATGAATATAAACTGAGATTCCACCAAGCGTTTCAAGTTGATTTTTGCTTATGCGCAGATTTTCCTCTCTTCACTGCTTTTATTGTTGAATAAATAGTTCTTGTACATCGAACTTATTAATGATTCTAAAATTAGATTACAACTGGTTCTGTATCGAAATGTAACGGGTCGATTATTTGGCCCTAATTTCTTGATAACTGCTTTCAGAAATGAAAATATATAGTTCCTACATGTCTATGCATCTTCCATAGCACCGCGTTATCACTCGCAAATTCTCGTGGGTACGATACCCGCCTAAATGAACAGTAGTCGGTTACCTCTGCGTGTAATGGGTAAAAGCGCTTAGCTCCGATTTCGTCGGCATGACGTAACCAAATAAAATGCTGAAAATGGTGTTAAAAGCAGCGAACGTTCTCCTGCAACTAGCAATAGATTTTTAATCAGCTCAGATCGCGTGATTACATGGTCAAGAGCAGACCTAATAAAAACCTCCAAAAACCTAACATTTAAATTTGACCATAAACAATATCATACAATGCTTAATAAAACGGAATGAAACCTAAATAAGAAAACAAAACATAAAAAAGGGAAAATAAAAATGACGAACGGCCATACCCCAACCCTGCAAATATGTCTTTTTGCACACATTTTTTATACTAGAAAGCGCGCTAATGTTTTAAGTGAGACATCAGGTCATTTTATTCCATCAGTCATTTGATACCCATAACGGCATATGTTTAGAAAATATATTTTGTGAAACTTTTACTGATGTGCTTTGTTTGATATGTTTGTTTTGAATCAAGTGAGTCAGACATGCAATCCAAACCTGATCGTACATTGCCAACATAGCGGAAGAAGTTACATCATTATACAGGCTCGAAAATATGTTACACTGCACGTTTTGGCCCAAACACGGCACACCATGACAATTTCAAAGCTTGTTAATCACCAGATATTTAATTTTAATAGGCATAACCACCAGGATATGGGGTAATTTCTTCAGAGCTGCACCTTTGGTGATTGTTGCCAACCTATAGAGTTATCAAAACGGATTGATACCTTCGTATTCCTGAGGAGTGTCGTTGAGTATCATCTCCACTTTTAATTTACTGCAGAATGTTCTTGTGCAAGAACGTGTACAACTGAAACAGTGAACAGTAACACATGCTTATATTCTCATATTCGCCTGTATTATGTTTCTATTTCCGAGTAAGTCAAAGCGAGTTTAATTTATATTTACAATTGGCCATCATATACCACTATTTTTCAGTACATAGGAATTTATGAAAACTATCAAGCATACCTATTGTCAATGTCGTTTTTTAATTCACTTGATGAAATATGGGATTTCACAACATTTATTTAGTTTATGCTACTTTAGAAATGATTTATAATTTGACATGTTTGCAAAGTCCCCGTTAATGAGAAACAACTATTCCCAAATGTCTCACTTCTTGACTACATATAATATTTACATGTCAACGTTTGATCAGATAGGATTTGATTTTTTTTTTTGGGGGGGGGGGGACTTAAATATGTAATAATGAGAGCCCGCTGAATCCAGAAAATTAACATTAATCCTTTAAAAGCGCACAATTCAAATACTGTGCGCATAGCAGGTAGCAATCTAAAACACGAATACAGCTAACGTAGATTTCAAACCCAGTGTTTGCCTGATTTTTGGAAGCGACAGTGACATTTTTGTTGTGAAAAGCAGTTCCATAATAAGCATCAAGAGCCGGGAAAATATAAAGAAAATATAAAGGTTCTAGGGCACTATATTGCATATAGTGTACATAAAAAGTAAAAAAAAGTGTTCTCTGTGTTATAGCAGTGTTAGGGACCAGCTTCTCACTGCTAAAAGACATCGCCGAAAAACTGAGGCTTCGGCTTTCCACCACTCACTATTCATAAACAAATCTATGAAGGTGCTAAGAAGAACGTCATAAACATAGTCCATTTAACAAAATTATCCCACTACAGTACTAAGATCACAGAGATTTCTATCTGCAAAGAGCTATTCAAGATAACTAACAAACTAATGTCAAGGAACAAATGTACACCACTTCCAACTACCTTCTCTCCAGTAGACCTTCCGGACCTATTCACAAATTTCATCCGTGACAAAGTACAAACCATTAGAGATTCGCTTGGCAACACAATTTCAATTGACTCGTCACCATACAGTTATGATACAGAATTTCAGCGACAACCATTAGGAGCATTTAAACATGTCTCTATTGATTTAGTACGGACAAGCGGTATGAACAGTGCACCAAAGTCTTGTGAACTTGATCTAATTCCAACATTACTGCTGGACTCTCTCAGAACAAATTTACGTTCAAGAAATCACGTAAACAGCGTATGACCCAACTAAAAAAGAAAGATGTTTATATAAAACTCCATAATGTTCTTGGAACCAACCAATCATTTTAAAAGCTTGTTTACAACTCTAAAGCCAGGTCAGAAATGAGGTCATCACCTGGTGTTTATTCTGTAAAGTACAGGTCACCCACCCCCTTCAATGAACGAATCTTAAAACTTTAAATGTCAAATCCAAATCCAACAAACAAACAATAAAAACAAATACAAGTAACCTATACCAAATATACGTAAAATTAGACCCAATATTGCCTTCACTAACTGATGGTATTAATATCTCTCTCTCATCAGGGGAATTCCCATCAATTTTCGAAATTGCCATCGTAAAGCCTATGCTGAAAAAACCAATACTTGACCCTGAACTACCGCCCAGTTTCTAATCTCCCATTCGTATCATAAATATATAAAAAAAGGTTGTTCTAACCCAACTTGTATCTCATTTGAATTCAAAGTCTTTTTAGCAATGTACAGGCTGCATATCGCCCTTGCCACAGTACTGAAACTACTCTTCTAAAAGTATTTAATGAAATTCTTTCTGCTTTGCATAGTGCAAAGATTACAGTCCTCACCTTCCTTTATGTGTCTGCAGCATTTGACACAATAGACCATGATATATTACTTCACCGTCTCCAGCATGTATTTGTCATTCAGAATACAGCCTTACAGTGATTCAAGTCCTACTTAGTCAACAGGACACAAATTGTATACATTCCAGCCCAGTTGATCTATGTTGTGGTGTTCAGAAGGGTCTGTGCTTGGACCTGATCTCTTCATTCCATACACTCAACCGATCTCAAGTGTCATAGATCATCACCTAGTGTCTCACCAATTGTACGCTGATGACACCCAAATATACAAGTCTAGCCACCCAACTGAAGTTGATTCTACCATCTATGGAGTAGAGAGGTGCATTTCCGATGTGAAATCATGGATGACATGTAACAAGCTGCAGATGAATGGAGATAAAACAGGCCATTCTGGTCACAACACAAAGACTTTCTCATTCACATGCTTTACCTCAGACAATAAATATCAGCAGCACCAATATTAACTTCAGGGTCAGTACGAAACCTAAGTGTTACTCCAGACTACTCTCACACTGAACCAACATGTCATAGACATATTCAAGGCTGCATATCTTGAACTGAGACGCATCAGTTCCATTCACACACATCTTTCAATTGATGCCACTAAAACACTTGTGTTCATTAGTACTTTTAAGATTGGACTATTTTGACTCAATTCTGTCTGGTTCGTCACAATATCTACTCCAGAAACTTCAAAACACAGCTGCTCGGATATTCTTTAGAGTACCTCGATCAGTGCACACATCACCACTGCTCTGTTCCTACATTGTCTATCCATTCGATACAGAATCAAACACAACATTTGTTCTCTGTGCTACGTTTCACTAACAGACTCCAGTCCAACATACCTATCCGGCCTTACCCATGTGTAGACACCAGCAAGATATGTACGCTCCTCCTGTGACAATCGTATACTCATTGTTCCCGCTATGAAAAAGACGAAGTCATGTGGACAATGATCTTTTGCATACCAGCAATGTGGAACGAATTGCCAATTAAAATTAGACACAAAGACACAGCGGTCCCTTTTAAGAGTGCTCTTAGAACTCACATATTTCGACCTCAGGAAGAAACTTAGACACCTAATAATGTTTTGTATCTCATATGTTTCCAGCATGTTTTTATGTTTTCCAATTTCATGTTTTTTTTTTTCTTTTGTAGTGTAGTGATAGCATTATAGGTGTTGTAAAGCGCCTAGAACTTCTAAAGATTAGGCGCTATACAAAAGTCCTCATTATTATTACTATTACATTGTATTATGTATCAACTTTGCATCAAACTGCAGGCCTAAAGACAACAATAGGTAAATGTATAAATTTCTTTAATAGATTATTTGCTGGGCAGTGTGCAGGGCGTAATGTTAGTGTATAGCACTTGCTTATATTTGTGTTTAATTATTTATTAATTTTCATTTGATCCCAATTTTCATCTTATTTAGAAACAAACTCATAACCATCGCTTACCAAATGTTTCTCAAGGTTATGCTCACCTTGGAGATAATCTAATTGCTCTGTGTTTTGAACTTTAATAAATGTGTTAAAACCTCGGAATATCTATAAACAAACCTCTAATTTCAAAATTTAATTTCACTTCTTAACCTGTAATTACTTAACGATACATAATGACGATGCCTGTTAGGATCCGCTTGCACAAACGAGATTATATTATAGCATATAGGAAATAGTTTGGCGTTGAAATGTTCCAAAACGTCTTGTTTTTATTTGTGTTAAATTAGCATTTTGTTTTTAAGTTGGAACAATTTCTCCTGATATACAATAAATTGTGTTACCTTTGAAACATACTGTTATGTATATGAGCAATATATATGGTATGTCCTAAAACACATTGGATCTACCTCTACTTTTAAAGCCAGTTGAAACAGAGCATTTGTTCAGAGATAATCGTATGTCAAGAACCGTGAATTTACACGTTGTATAATTTAATATGCCAAAAAGCCATTTACAGAATCTGGCATGTGTGGGCAATTATTTGTCCGCTGGTGCAATTAATCTGGAAAGTATTGGCATTTCAGCACTTCCTCAGCGCAAGATAACCGATGTGCCATGCTTGATTATATAGTCGCACATAACTGTCTGCTGTTACTTTCTACCAATTCACTCATGAAGCTTCACAGCTAAATTGCAGTAAACTAACTGATGATGGGATGCAATATCACCCAATTTGTCGCTGAAGCAATGAGATCGATGTATCGTTGTTATACCAATATTCCACCCAGTTTGATTCCTTCACTTTTTTATCCCCCCCCCCCCCCCGAATGGTTATGCTATAATACACGTTCTGTAGAGGGGGGTGGGGTAGACTTGGGAGTACGAAATTTACCGTAGAGCAAACTCCTCACTATCAGATACTTTCTGATTGCGTCAAACTACCCTTAAATTATTTTTTCCAGGGAGACAACAAGTATCCCCTCCTTCATCCCTGTTTCACCATTTTTGTAAAAATACAAACCTTAATATTTTAATTTGCGTCGGTTGCACTGTGATAGTGAACATAAACAGAAAATGATTTCGGAAAAATATCGTGCGATGTCATTAAAAGGACAAAAGTCAAAATCATAATATCTAGTCATTCACAACAGCCCTAACGCCCCTTATGACCCAGAAAAAAATCCTTTAAGTCTTGTTATGCAAGTGTGGATTTCGGTAAACTTCTTACAGTATGAATATTCATTTTTTTACTTAAAGCAATTGAATTGTCCTTCACGCATTCATTCGGCTACTTTGTAAGAGATGTGTCAACAGACGAATATAAAAACGAGATATATTATGCTTCTGTAAAAACAATATGTAATGCATTGTCAGAATGCTTCCCTTTTTCATGATAATCACTACACTAACAAAGAAAAGTTTGATTTCATTGTTTTGTTGGTTTGTTTTCTTCAGAAATGCGGAGTTCATTAGGAATGAAAGTTAAATAGAATACCGAGGACCAATATATTTAAATCCGGATAATGTGGGATTTAGGTTAAAGACCCTTTTATATGAAAAGACAAACAATGGTAATGTTGTGGTTCTATACTCAATGCATCATAATTTGGTTAAATTATTGATGAAAACAGATTAGTAGGAAACTAATAGATGAATGGGTCACAAGTATGTTGACCGTGAATAAAAGCAATACATTTGATGTAATTCCAGCAGGTTATGTTGAGAAGTTGCTTTTTTTATTGATATTCGTGTGAACAGTGAGCTCTAAAATCAATTACTAAAGGTGATAATGAATATTTATGGCTCGTGACAGTCTTTTATTCAGCGCATCTGAGTGTCCATGCGATTCATTGTGGGTTAGAGTCAGTCTATGCAATACTACACATATACCATATGTATGGTCTACTGTTATCTTCACAGAAACGTCGAAACGAAGGTCTCACTGGATAGTTTCGTATTTTGACACCTCCCTAATATTGAAGGTAGAAGGCATGAGCCTAAATATCACAATCCTAGCATTTGTCAGTTCACACATAAGCAAAATCTGTAATGTGGTTTGGAATTACTTTGAGTTAGGCTTGGAAATAGGTTGACTTCTTGGTGACTGCCTGTCACAGTTAGACTAGAATTGGAGATGAAATGCGTAACTTGGGCTTCAAATGAGCAGCCGACTTGGCCTACGTATTTACATGTGTCTGCTACAGAGGAAAATATCTAACAATCTAGATGGTTGACGGGTGATGAAAAATATACTAATTGGTTACAGTACGAATGAACTGTATTCATGCATAAGGCATATACTGATTCTTTTAGCTGTCTTGGCACAGGAAAATATTCAAAATAGGTATTTCCTGTATATAAAAAAATGAATGTAAAAAAGCGGGGTTGTTGGCAGTGTTGGTTAGTTGCATATGGAAGTAAGTTTAATACCTCAGTCAGAATCTTACAAGCATCCTTTCAACAAAAATCATTAGTATTATTTTTATTTGTGTCTTTAATGTAATATTATTATCATTTTTCTCCAATAGGTCATTGTCGGACGGAAATTTGCCAAAACTGACTGTCCTGTGAAACCTAATGAGTCTTTTGCAAAGGCAAGTACAAAACAAATACATGACGAACACATGAAACTAAAAACCGTTGTGATTGCAAAGCTTTACATAACTATGTTTTACCTGGAATTACACATTTAAATATATTTATGTTAACTTGTTTATTTCATATTGTTGCGAATGATGATATTTATATTAACCTGGAAATCGATGAGCCATAACGACATCTGTTATTATATGTAAATTTATGTAGGCATAAATTGTATCCCGGATATTTTATTGGTATAGTGAATATCGGCTGTTAAGGAAATTTAGGAAATTATTTAAAATAAAATATGTTGGTTGCAAAAGATAAATTTATTTGTGCATGATTGTCTCTTTTTAGTCTTTTTGGTTTAAACCGCTTGGTTTCAATATCCTAATTCGGCCTATCCAGTAAGATTCTTTTTCTTTCCTGGTTTTGGAATTCCAGTTGGGATTGTGAGCAAATGCATTAAGTGATATATCACTGAAAGTGTGGCATGAGGAGGAAAAATGTTCTGCGACCGTGCTTCTGTACAGCTTGTTTATAACCCATTCAGATCTATGAAGGTGGATCCTTTTGTATAGCTTTTTAGTTTATCCAACACATTGAAGGCTACAGATCTTTCAGGTGGTGGGATAAATATTCTCTGTTTTGCAAGTTGTGTTTGGACCATGTATGTTTAGTTTTCGCAAGTCACAGTGCTAGAAAATGTCCTGGTCTCTATCTTATTTTGACAAATTGTGCACATTTTATCCACACAGGGCCCTGATTGACGTACGATGATTCAGCGACGTCACAATCTTTTCTGATGATTTTCTGGATGGTAGGTCAGTATAAATGATATTATTCGGCCTTTTCCTTCTTTCCATATTTTAGTAGGTCATCGTTGTTTGTTTAGCCCTTTTGATTGCCCCCACAGTTATGCCTTTGTCGTAGGCTCGACAAATTAAATGGTTATATAGCTATTCAGACCGTTTTAGGGATGTTTAATCGTCGAAGAAAATTCTGTATATCCTCAGTGCCTGAATATATGGGATGTTCCTAATGCAGTGCTTTGGATGATAGTTGGAAGTTAGTAAATACTGGTGTTTATGGGTTGGTTTCGAGTAGATGTCTGTATGGAGTTTGCTTTCTACCAGTTTGGTTGCTGTGTCCAGGAAAACGTGGTTTGAGGTGGAGACTTCTGCTTTGAATTGAAGGATGGAAATTGTTTGCCTTTGATATGAAATCATTCTTGCTTTCTCTTCCATGTTGCCACTTCATTTCTATATCATCGAATAAAGCGTACTCACTGGTATGGTGTAAGTTCAACCGATGCTAAATGTTGACCTTCCATATATGTCCTAACAATATATTAGCATGACATATTACATAGCTCCCCGTAACAGCCGTTTCGCACAGTTAACTTCTATGTTACATTGGCTAGTGACATACATTTATTATTCAATAAATATAAAAAATCATGATGTCAAATCGACTATTTCAATCTTTTGTATTATTTCCAGCGAACGAATTTGTTAGGCAGATACTTTAATAAAATGAGACGTAAGCGAAATTATGATTTTTTTTAAAAAAAATATGATGGAAAAGGTTTAAACTGGGAACATATTCCGAGTGGTTTTATGTAACAAGCTGAGTAGAAACGACAATCAAGCGATAGTTATGTGATAAATTTAATTTTCAAGAGCATTTCGTTTTCGTCAGTGGTTTTCACATTGAAGTGCTTCTTTTTAAGGGTACTTGTCATTCCTATAGTTATGTACATGTAAGTTCATTTTTAGCTATGAATGTTTTCATCCACTATTCTGTTGATCGATAAGATACTTCAAAACAGTCAATTACTAACTTTATCCGCCTCCAGGCAACATCTTTAAAATTATATGCAATTTTATTAAATGTTTGAAGCCATGTTTCTTCATTTCATCAAAGTGTGTGATTTGCTGTAAACACTAATTTCAGCAATAAAATCTTAAGGTGTATTTATCTCACAATATATACGTCCTATAATCATGGCTTTTATTTGATTTTCGAACATTTCTTCAAGGAAACGCAACTACTATTGAAAGTGAATTTACACATTGTAATGTAATTTGAAAGAAGCGATGACCAGACTTCAGCAATTGCATGTAACTGTCCCTACGTTCTCAAATTCATTATATGCAACGTTGGCATTTCTTTAGCATAAGACGACTATTATGCCTGTCTTCATTAGTTACTGACACGTCACTATCAGCAATCATTTAGACGGCTATCAGATCGCAAACGTACAAGATGAAAGGTCTCAAGTCATAGTGTCGAATCTGTTTAGAAATGAGATTCGCATAAATAATTAAACTGTAACATAATGATTACTGTAAATATAATGATATCCTATGTCAGTAGCGCTGCTACACATTGAGACAGAAAAAGCTGTTCATATCGCATGCGCAATGCCACGTAAAAGCTCAATGACACAGCATATGAAGCAAGTAAATTATTATTGCTTAAACGGTGTTTTAATGTAAATCAGTCCGATGACACCTGGAGAATTACTTCTATATTTTGCATTCCGTAATGAAAACCTGTCTCATGCAAACAGCATATATATATATATATATATATATATATATATATATATATATATATATATATATATATATATGTATCGAATATCTTCTAAACATACATGAATATTGATTAGAAACTAAATTAAGTGAAAATAGAAAGTTTGAGTGCAGCAAATGTACCAATAATTAAATATTACAAAAGCTACGTAATACACATTCGAATGCAGAAATAAACATACTAAAAATGAAACTTCATATAAACACGCACTCGTTAAAATGTTTTATGTAAAATTTTTACTCTCTGAAGTATGTCAGAGTAATACAGTTATTCGTATTCTAATATTACCATGCGTATAAATAGAAGACAGCACAGTTGACTGCCTTTAGTTTCTATATTTTATAGTCTATTGATTGATGATTTTGTAACGCACTAGGTGTAAAAGAACAAACGAATTGATCAGGCCTGAAAAGGAAGGTTTAAAAATTTAACTTCTAACAAAGCTATATCTCATACTTACAAAGTGTCTCGTTTTACATAAGCATGCAGTGTCGTAAATCATTTACTTAGTATTATATTGTGCTGTGCATTCAAATTGAAAATGCTTTCTTCCAGATGACAAATAAATGCACACGGAATTCTAATATTCAGCTTTCTTACAATAAGTATTACCTCCACTCTACCCCAAACATTAGTTATGACGTGACAGGTAAAAATCCCTGCTTGTTAAGACATTCTTTTCTTGCAGGGGACTTGATTATGTTATGCCATTAGCGTTTCTGGGTTAGGATTTCATTGTTATTTTTGCGTGATCCGGATATCAAAAACACTTTGAGGATTTTGTGGCTGCCGAAAACCGTCAATTCTGAATTTTACCAAATAAATAACAAGACGTGACACTGATGGTCAAGATATCAATGGCTTGCTATCAACGACAAAATCACGAGCATACAAAGTTTAGTTGTTTTATTTTTTTTCACACAGGAATTGCAAATAATAGCTCTCAGTTGACAATTAGTGTATAACGTATTTCCCTCAGTCTGAAATTTGAGATTGATTGGCATGATTTACTTATCTGTTTTAGTCTTTTTCAGAGAAAGAAAGGTAAACCTTAAAAACAGACAAACAACCTTCCCTTCATCGTTATAAGTGACACTATAGAAATTCATCTCTATCGCACTACAGATAAAACGAAATTATGAATTTATCTAGTCCAGGTATCAAAATCGAAGGTCGTCGGTTTTGAATGTCGAAACATGCGACAAGACATTGTTGATTCGTATCTTCCGGTTCTGCAATGGCATCGGTCTTCTTAATCACAAGAGATAAAAAGGCAGTGCATTTAACAAAGAAATCTCTTCACCTGATAACGAAAATGTAATGATTTCGATACGAAATTGCGATATTTATAGGTGAGAGGTCGGTGACTAAAACTTTTATTACATATATAACTAAAAGGCCAAACCATTTTTCTCCATTGTAATTACTACAGTTGATACGAGGATATGAATATATGGTAAAATCAACCAATTTTGTTATAAAAAAATGATATCACGCGATTGTCTAGACAATTTCTATTTCGCAGCTCCAATAAAATAACCGAATAGTACATAATGTATTCTATACCATTTTGTCTAGTGAATTTCATATAATTTATTCGCAATATTTCCACACTGAAGGCGCATGCAACTTGTGCGCTAAAAGACTCTCTTTACCTGCGAGTAATATGTTTTATTTAAATAGTCCAAAGAACTCTGACCTTAGATATAAACCGCCTTGTAACGACTATGACAGCATGCATCGGTATTGGCAATGTAGCATTCAGTGTTATTTTCAATGTAGCATGCAACGTTATTGGCATTGTAAAGAATGTTTGAAACCAAGGGTATGTATGAGAATATTGTAACTTTGTTTGCACTTAAGTTTGCCTGCTTATGTGCATACTTTAAATGTACCTGCCTGTGATCAGATTTAATTTAATACCTGTGATGAGACTTAAAGTTCCAAGCCAAGCCCAGACTTATATTTACCAGACGATGATCAGACTTAAATTGTCATCTTATGCACAGATCGTCATATACATTTGGATAGAAGAAACGCATTTACCAGAACAAGTTCCTCGTAGCTATTTTCTAAGGACCACTTTTGAATAAATTAAAGGTCTCTTGCTGTTATTTGCATGCGAGCTCAAGTCAATTCATAGTGCGAACGTTCTGCATTTCTAGAGCTACTTTATATCGCATATTCCCCATTAGTCGAGTCTTGCTGGAAATGCAAAGGCCCAGATCTGCCGTACATAATGCTATGGTATATCTGAGTCTCTAAACAGTCAAAGTAATGAGCAGAACATTCACACTGATCAGCCGGTTCATTATGCGACGGCAGACCAGGATCGATGTTAACACAAAATGCATGACAAATAATCACACGTATGATATGAGGACGCAATACAAAATTTCACATAAAGTTGTTGGTAAGAAACATACTTTTGTTTTAGGTGATACAATACTGGAACTGATGTTTTTACGAGCAATGTTTGTGAATATTGGAACAAAATCGCAGTATCTTCGTGCTGACCTATTTATCTGAATGGTATACTAATAAACCTGCTGCAAACAAGTAAAGCAACTCGCAAAATAAGTTGCTTTATTTGAAGTTCGGAATAAATTATGAAATGTCCTTCTGTTCAACTAATACTTCAAACACTTGAGTTGATTGATGGTAAACCGTGATACCCCAAACATTGTAGCTCATTAATTGTGAACGGTGATGCTTCAAGCAGTGCCGTTCAATAATGGCAATGTGTAATGCTTCAAACGCTGGAGTTCAGTAATGGTAACATTTCAACCACTACAGTTCATAAATGGTAAACGGTGATATTTTAAACACTAGAATGCATTAATGGTAATACGTCAAACACTATAGGTCATTCATGGTAAATGGTGATACATCAAACAATGAAGTCTAATAATCACAAACTGAAACACTGGAGTTTATTAATGGTACATTGTGATACGTCAAGCATTAGAGATTAGTAAATGTAAACTGTGTTATTTTAAACACTAGAGTTCATTAATAATCCATTGTGATACTTTAAACACTGGAGTTTATTAATGCTAATACTTCAAACACGAATTTATTAATGGTAACACTTCAAACACGAATTTAGTAATGGTAATACTTCAAACATTGTAGTTTATTACTTGTTTTACTTCAAACACTGGATGTTATTCATGGTAATACTTCAAACACTGGAGGTTATTCATGGCAATACTTCAAACACGAATTTAGTAATGTTAATTAATACTTCATACACTGGAGTTTATAAAAGGTAATACTTCAAACACTGGAATTTATGCATTGTACTACTTCAAACATGAGTTTAGTAATGGTAATACTTCAAACACTGGTGTGTATTAATGGTAATACTTCAAACACGAATCTAGTAATGGTAATACTTCAAACACTGTAGTTTATTAATGGTAATACTTCAAACACTGTAGTTTATTAATGGTAATACTTCAAACACTGGAGTTTATTAATAGTAATACTTCAAACACTGGAGTTTATTAATAGTAATACTTCAAACACGAATTTGCTAATGGTAATACTTCAAACACTGTAGTTTATTAATGGCAATACTTCAAACACTTGAGTTTATTAATAGTAATACTTCAAACACGAATTTATTAATGGTAATACTTCAAACACGAGTTTATTAATGGTAATATATCAAACACTAGAGTTTAGTAATCGTAATACTTCATACACTGGAGTTTATTAATGGTGATACTTCATCACGAGTTTATTAATGGTAATACTTCAAACACGAATTTAGTAATGGTAATACTTCAAACACGAAGTTAGTAATGGTAATATTTCAAACACTGGAGTTTATTAATTGTACTACTTCAAACGCGTTTAGTAATGATAAGAATTCAAACCCTGGATTTTTATAATGGTGATACTTCAAACACGAATTTAGTAATTTTAATACTTCTTACAATGGAGTTTATAAAAGGTAATACTTCAAACACTGGAATTTATGCATTGTACTACTTCAAACACTGGTGCTTATTAATGGTAATACTTCAAACACGAATTTAGTAATGGTAATACTTCAAACACTGGTGCTTATTAATGGTAATACTTCAAACACGAATTTAGTAATGGTAATACTTCAAACACTGGAGTTTATTAATGGTTCATTGTGATACTTTTAACACTGGGGTTCATTTGTGGTAATACTTCAAACACTGGAGTTTATTATTGGTAATACTTCAAACACTGGAGTTTATTAGTGGTAATACTTCAAAAACTGGAGTGTATTAATGGCTAACTGTGAGACTTCAAACCGCTTGAGTTTACTAATGGTAAACTGTGATTTGAGTCACTTGATTTTATTAATGCCATACTGTGATGCTTCAAACACTGAAGTTGATTACGGGTGAACTGTGATACCTCAAACACTAGAGCTCGTTAATGGTAAACTGTGATACTTGAAGCACCTGAGTTCAATAATGACATATATGTATGTTATATTTTAAACACTAGAGTTCATTTATGTCACACTGTGATACTTCAAATACTCGAGTTCATTAATGGTAAACTGATATTTCGAACACTGGTGTTCATTACTGGTAAACTGTGATATATCAAACACTGGAGTCCTTTAATGGTGAAGTGTGAGCTTTTACGATTAAACGCAAATATTCGATTAGGAGAAGGAAAAGCTTACATTATGTTAGTTTATGTAAACCATTTGATTAGTTTATTCTGTCCCAGACAGATATTCTTTTGAAAAGAGTACTACGCTGCAAAAATGATTTGATGCAAACATTTGAAACATTAACTACTAAAATATGATTTATAATTCTGTGACCTCAGAATCATTTGTATTTATCACCACCACCATACATTTGATCTTTGTGGTGTATATTTATTTCAGTTCATTATTATTAGTAGTAGTAGTGGTAGTGGTAGTAGTATTAGTAGTAGTAGTGTTAATGTTGTTGCTGTTATGGTTTTTCACATGTGTTCAAGAGCAGATTATCATCGACTTAATTCATTATGTTTCAAGGCTTTGAATGGAAATGTAATTATAATACTGGCTATAAAGCAACATAATCAATTTCGTTTGAACAAGATAGGATGCTATCTAGGATATATAAATTGAAACTGACATTACTTTGGGTATTAAGTTTCTTAGTTTATATTATTAGAATGTGAGTTATTTTAAGTAATCTTAATTACACATTTAAAATATTTTAATTTGGATTAGTTGGTCGTTAAATGATTATATTGAACATCTTTGCGTGTTTTTCCGTTTTGTCTTTTTGTTTAGTAAGGTACAAATGCTGGTAAATAAATGTACAGATAAATGTATCTTTGTATGCTGATCAGTTACGTTGCATGATTCCTATTTTATAAAGTACACATGACATTTGGGAAAATATCTCCACATGTAAGAAAATTCTATATGAATCATATGTAAGAAAGCATCAACATCATCAGTCTCTTGACCTAGTGTAGTCGTTGAGGCAATGTGCTGCTGAACATCTGACCAGTTCCCTCCACTTGTTTCGATCATGTGCCAATGCCTGTGTCTCTCCAAAACTTGTCCTGGTCCATTCTGTGATGTTTTCAGTCCACTACGTTCTCTGTCTACCTCTCCTTCTGCCACCTTGGACACTGTCATGCAGTACTGATGTAGATAGATTGTTGGCTCTAGTGGCATGGCAATACCATTTCAGCTTTTTCTTTTTGACAGTGGTGAGGAAGTCTTCATAATGGCCTACTTTGTGCCTAATGGTGTTAACATACCTATTTTCTATATGAATCATATGTACGAAAACATACCTATTTTCTATATGAATCATATTTAAGAAAACATACATATTTTTTCTAAATGAATAATGTGTACGTTGGAATCATGCATTACCTTAAGATTTGCAGCAATATATTGTTTTATTTTAATAACAGCAAAGACTGTGTGTTGATAAATCAAGGTGATTAAAAATTCAGCTTTGAAAGTCACTAATATAAAATGTTTCTGTGCATTGATTTTCATGACCGGAGTCACAATCAGTTAAAGTCGCAGCATAATATGAGAAAATCACATTCAGGTGGAATTGGACCAGTTGTAGGGAGGGCGAATCCGACAACTTTATAGAAGCGTCTATTTGGCAAACCAAGGCTTCCTCCAAAATCGAAAAAAATGTTTCCTTTATAGACGCAAAGTCGTTGTCGCGCCCTCTCTGCTGCTATGGGGGTAAAAATCATTTTACGATTTCAACCGAATATTTGATCAAGTCCGATACGATATCTTGATCTCGGGTCATGCAAATGTATCGTCACAAATCAATGTGGGATAGACTGAGCGTGAATAAAGAAATTTCTAAAGAGATTATAATCCATATCTCCACTGCACCAAGTCAGGTGAATATTTCGTAGCGTATGTGTGTCAACTCCATTGAATACAGCAAGAATATTCCAGTTATCTCTGATCACTTTTGATATTTGAGTGTATCGTTGACTGACATATATCACGTCGGTATTTGTATGCCTACCTCTGGAAAATATCCTAGCCGGATTCTTTTGAGTGTCTAACATGACATCATCATATACGACTAAATTGTTATTACTTCCATCAATAACATCAATGTTCGGTGCTTCCTCGATATCGGTTATAAACTCAATCATATCCTCATCGATTTCCGATTTTGCATTCTCATTAAAATCCTTTAACACTTCGTAACATCGCTGATCGTCTACACTCAGGGCTACTAAATAAAACTTATCCGATTTCATCCATCTCGTTATTAAATTAAGTAACAACTGCGTCTTGCCACTTCCAGATGGTCCGATTATAATCATGCGAATATAATTTGGTAGCGTTGCATGATACTTAACTGGTTCTCATGTTTTTGTCGCCGAAAAATCAATTAAATTCATGTTATTATAAATAAATTATGGATCTATATTGTGTGAAATGTAAGAAGCGTACTAGCACAAACGACCTGATGACGATTACAACTAAAAATAACACATCAGCACGTGCTGGTAAGTGTGTACAATGTGGTACAAAAAAATTAAATTTGTATCCCTTGATAAAATCAAAGATTTTTAAAAAAAACGAAGAGGTGATATTGCTGCCAAGTTAGTAAAACTGCCAGGAAAACCATGGGCAAAATATCCGGGAGAAAAACACCTTCCAGGTTATAGTTATTGTGGACCCGGGACCAGACTCGATATCAGACTCGATGATCAAAACCAACCCCGACCCGGCGAATATCCAATAAACGCCATTGATAAGGCGTGCCATGCTCATGATGTTGCTTATAAAAGCAGTAATCTGCAACATAGACATATCGCAGATGTGAAATTAATTCATGCGTTGAATTCTATCACTGATAAATCCTTCAAAGAAAAGTTTACTTCATTGTTGATAAAATCGGCGATGAAAAGTAAATTGATGTTGGGTGCTGGTAAATAATAACATCTTGGAATTTATTTATTATTCTCCAAGAGGATACTGGAGGGGTAAATCAGCAATCGGTAAACTCGCTAGCGCCACAAAGGTGATAAATACTACAGCAGCGGATTGGTTATCCAAACAGGCGATATGGCAAATTTATCTAGCACCGCATAAACAAATTAACTTCTCGCATTTTGATGTCAGCACACCTAATGAGGTTCATCAGAGATATTATTTTTGCCGTATGATGGTGTTTACAAATATGCACTAACCGTAGTTGATGTTGCGAGTAGATACAAACAAGCAGAACCTCTAAAGACAAAATCATCAACTGAAGTGGCTTCTGCGTTTAAAAGGATTTATCGAAGGGGTCCTCTGCATTGGCCAAATCTATTACAAGTTGATCCTGGCAGGAAATTTCAAGGTGCAGTGTTATCAACAATGAAGCATCATAATGTAACCATCAGAGGAGGACATACTGCACTACATCGCGATCAGGCAATTGTTTAAAGATTTAATCGGACACTTGCTGAGGGTTATTTGGATATCAATACGCGAAGGAATTTATTTAGGATAAACGATCCCGTGAATGGGTCAAGAGATTACCAGGCGTAATTACCGCGCTGAAAAATGAGATTACTCGAACAATTAATATGAAACCTAACAAAATATAGTATATACCTGTAAAACCGCAAAATGATTTTTCAAAACAACCAATACTCCATAATGTCACTGTCAGATATTTACACGAACCAGGAGAGCTCGAAGGTATCCAAAAAAAAGAGCTACTGATCCTATTTGGAGTGTCACTACGTATAAAATATCTAGCATAACGATATCCACTGGTAGACCGCCAGTCAATAGGTTGGATTTACTGCTCCTCAGCGAGGATTTACTCGTGAACAACTACAAGTGATACCCGAGGATACTCAATTACCTCCGTTTGGTCTTAACTAACACTTCTGCGTCTGTTGCACTCAAGACAAGTCAGTATCACCCTATCTCTGGTATGACCAACGTTGCTATTTTTTTCTGTCTCCGGTAAATTGGCTAGGATCTTTATCCGACCAACACCAACGCATTATACAATTGCAACTCGCGCAGTGATTATTCTGTTGTTGTTTCAGTGTGATTATTAACTAGGCATCAATATCAAATTTTCTGGGGTTTTTTGTCCTGTTGTTTATAACCAGAGAGGTTTTTTCTGGTTATATCATCGCTGACAATATCATTGTGGTGTCATTATCATCTAAAATAACTCTTCGAAGTTGATTTATTCTTCGTACTCTGGACACTGCAAGATAAACTAAATTCGACCACTCGATGCGATTATCTATTGTCCAAACAATTGTATCGGATATAGTCAACCCCTGCGAAGAATGTATCGTCGCTGCGTATCCTAGCTTCCATGGGGATTTATCAGCACGCAATGCATCTTCGACAACACTGATATCAACCAACACAATATCATTTAACACTAGAATCTGCTTCTCTGTCAGGCCTGGAATATTAACTTCAATATTTTGTCTTCGTGTATCCTTGGGTCTATAACACAACGGCACTGGAAGTGTTGCAAATTTGACTTTGTGTGCGTTAAATAACTTCATCTGAAGTGTATCTCTTACTATCTTTCTACTTGCCACTATCAAATCATTTTGTCTCCACTCTTCCCAGAAATCATTTAATGGGGTTTCCGAAATTATTTCACGTGCTATTTCACATTGGATTCTATCCGGTTGTAATCTGATTAGTTTCTTGAACTCGCGTAATTGTTTATCAAGTGATCTATGATCAGTACTAGTTTCTTCATACTAGTCTACAAAATTCTTCAGCCAATTATATGAACACAAAACGACAAATGGTGGATGTTGACCATGATCGCCACACATTATCACTTTTGTATTCGCTAGCAATAACCAATCGAGAAACCTCTGTAATACATCTAACGACACTGTGCATCCCAAATGATGATTTCTGGAATATATTTCTCACCCATTCGATCAGGAGTGCATTCTCACCTTTGCATCGAAAGAAACTATGATAAGTGCAAGCATTAATTCCTCGTTGTTTCATCTCTCTTGCAAGTCTATGTGTTGTCGTCTTCCCTGACCCACCACAACCATTTAAATAACTGGTTTTATATCTGCATTTCGGATCGGAATACGACGGTGTATTAGATAGTTCTGATATCTGATTATTTTTTCAAGTAATTGTTTTCAATTGTAACATCTGCTGATTTAGAATAATCACGCAGTATTTCTTTTTTTATTATCCATGATCCCCAACTCTCGTCTGAATTAGTGAATTCAGCCACTGCTTCGTTATGTTGTACGTCTATATAAAATGAATCAGTGGCGACTCTAACCGCAGTGTCAGGAAATATATTTATCATCGAAAGTAAATTAATAGAAGCATAAGCCAGCATAGACGACCTTAAGTACGTATACTGAGGATTTTCTATATCTGTGTCAGTAACAATTGTACCTAATTTGGTTCTATCGGACAAGAAAGCGTCTTTACGATCGACGTATATACCCCTAGATGTTATTCAGCATCATCTATAATCAATCGCAAAGAATGTCGTTTGTGGTCGTATTTTCCACCCTGTGTGAACTCACAAGTTATTCTTCTACCGAAATCTTTTGCGTGTTTATTTCTAACTTCAAAGATTTCTTTGGACCATTTCACGAAATATTCTTCGTCGAGATCGGGGAATTGTTTTTTGTTTTCGGTGATTATACTGTGTAGACTATCGAGTTGTGGTAACCAGACTTAAGTTTGTTTCCGATATGATATATTCGCTTCACTGACAATCAGCGATATCAGCATTTTAGAATCAATCATATACCATAATAATACTATTGGCATCCAGTGTTTTTCAGAGATGTGTCTACCAAACCAAACATAACAGTATGGATGAAGTCATTTACCGAATTCAAATGATATCACACGAGCGAATCCGGTGAGATCAAAATCAGGCAGTGGTCCATTAATCGCAACACGGTTCATCTCGTGTGTAGGATGTCCAAATATTTTGAAGTACCTACTCAGAACACTCTCCATAACCAAGAAAAGTCCCTGGATAACACGCAATCATATCAACCGAAATAATACTTTGGGGTCGTATTTTGTATTCCATAATCCACCTTGGCCATATTTCACGCAGCTTGATTCGATATCTGAGAGAAATTCTGCGCGTGTTGGTTTCCATAGATTGCTCTTTCGCGTGAAATGAGCTGCAACTGACGGAATGGTAAAACAGTTTGTTAGTAACTGTTCGTCGTAATCCGTTGAAAAACCAATAGCTAGTTTTTTCATCTCTTTGTGGAGGGCTTCTGTACGATATATTTCGCTATTGGGTTTTACAAATTGATCGAATTTACCCTCTTCGTCTTCAAAACTGTGAAGTAACCACAATGACATAGGATCGTTTTTACTTAACTCGTAAATAAAATAAAATAAATTTCCCGTGTAATATTTTACGGTTCTATCCCGCGAAAATATTGTTACCGCAGGTGTCCACGTGTGTTCATTATGGTCAATAATTTTGATTGAAGCTCCATTTGATTTATATTTCGATTCGTGTAATACTTCTCCTGTTATCGCCATTACGGTTATTGGGAATCTTAATGATGTTTCTAATTTGGCTATATCTTGAATTGTTGCTCCGCTCTCCTTCACTGTTAATCCCTATTCATTTATTTCTTTTGCGTCTTAGATCCATCAATTTGGTTCCACGCAACGCATTTGTAAAATGCTCTAATATTCGTTCTGCTACACAATTTATTCTTGACGAAGTCAACGGTGACAGTTTCATGGGTTTTAGTTTTTCAATACTCGGTTTATCATCAAGAAATATATAATAATATGTTCAAATCGGTCCTGATACAGCGTTCGATATGGATGCCCCAGTACCCAATAACGATTCTGTACGTGATTATCAATTCTATTCCTATCATGCAGTACAACCGGATCTTCGATCAAGAATCGAACTTCAGGTCCATGATGCCAGCAAATACTTTCTATCCTCTGAAGCGTTTATCGAAGTAGAAGGAGAAATTGTAACAAATAATCCCGCTGCTAATGATCCACCATATTCAGATGACTCAAATATCCGAGTTGGCTTTGTCAATAATGGTATCATGGCGCTATTCGAAAGTGTTAGATATATGATTGATGGAAGAGAAATCGAGTCTATAGAACGTGAGGTTGATGTTGGCAAGATACTCAGATAATTATTCTTCAAGATCGGCAGGTCCTTCTATGATGTTCTCTAAGGATCTCAATGATCACGCGGAACACATTTCATATATTAAATTGCTTACACCACAAGCTACTGCAGTTAATCCACAACCCGATTCTCCTGAATTATTTCCCTTGATATTTTAGTCAAATAACGCGGTGTAACGGAAAATGCTATCGCGGTTTTTTCCGATCAGGGTAAACTCAAGCCAGATGTTCTCATTTCAACTATTGTGGATAGAATTAACAATTTAGAACCATTAAAAAAACTACGCGATGAATACGACGACCATATAATTAAATTCGATCGGTTTTCTGAATTACAAAGAAGTATAAATGACAATATTGACAAAGCTCTATTAGATTTCTTTGGAAATCCACCGGTGACCACACCAAAACTCACGGAGATAAAAACCTCCATGGATAATTTGTCAAAGTTGCGATCCGATTATGAAGCTCATATCGAACAATTTACTATGTTACGTAAAAACTTTTTTTTAAAAAAACCGATGATGCCGTCGATAAATATTTTGGTAAAAATGCTAAACCCGAAGAAATCAAAACAGATCTCGCTGGTATTATCACGAATCTCGATGAAATAAGAGCGATTAATCGGCGAATAGAAGTTGTTCGCGAAGATATTAAAACGACCAAAGATGTCATCAAGGATGATCTACCGAGGATGATAGAAAAACTTGAAAAAATACAAATCTCTCACGAACAAAAATATCGTAAATAATGTGTACGCGATCCAACACGGATCATTTACGTGGACACCATCCACTAACATTAAATATCACCGCGGCTGTCAAAGGTATTTATCGATTAACACTAGTGTCGCCGACTCAATTTAATATTTCATCAACGAGTTCATCTTGGGTCAACAATATGGTATCAACAATTATCGACAAGGGATCAACTGAACGATTCATAATAGCATCCACTGATAATAATTTGGTTAGGGTTTCAGTAACATGGTATATGGAATTCGTAGCGGATTTAAGTAAACAACTGAATTAAAAATGGATAGGATTTTTAACGCTGGCGAATTTAACAATAGCGAATTTAACGCCAGCAATTTTAAAAATATTGTAATAAATAAAATGTGATAATTGGCACCGTCACAGCAATATCGCTATGATCAGGTCAGAAAATGTCAAACTAAACTCAAAACACTCACTGAGGAGTATCAAGTAAAAATAAAAAAAATACCGACGAAGAATTATCACAGCAGTTGATGTTACCGTGTACTCGGTATCAGATGTAATCACCGGAGCCGGTATAATACTCTCCTCGGTGACAATAGTTGCCCCGATAGCTGTTCCAATTTGTATATCAGCGACGACAACAATCGAGGGAATTATTTCAATAATAACAAAAAAAATATCATCGTACAGCCAACATAAACTGCAGGATTACGTAGTTAGGTTCCATGTTGTGTCAACAGCATACTCAACAATTATCATCGATGATATCGTCGTCACTCGATGACACATTAATATCCGATGATGAGTTTTCCGCGATGGTACGTTTTTATGATTCCGCGATGTCAAAATTAGAAAAATAACATGAGTATAATAACAATGGCAACATCACAAGAACTACTTCAACGAATAGCGGAAAACACAACCCCGGTGAAAACCAGCATGATCTCAATAACATCAACCAATCCTGAATTCAGTGTGAATTTCCCTACTGCGATTCCAGTTAAAGGAATAGCGCTAGCAAAATTACGAGTATACCATAGTTCGCCAAATATTATATCAGTACCATTCGGTGGTCAGCAACCGAATAATTCCCTGGTGTTTGCGAGTAAGAATAAACCCGATGGTACTCCAGACTGGAACGTTCTTTCGCTACCATCTGGGTCCTACCAAATCGAACAAATCAATAACGAATTACAGCACAGAATAAAATCCATTACAGGAAAAGAACCAACACTATCATCCGCGATTGAGATAAACTCGCTTGGGTATGTCGAAGACAAATATCAGAGTTCGATATGGATAATACTGGGTTGGCCTGAAATCCCACCTCGACAAGAAACCGTTAATATACCCGAACCGAAAAAATCTGATTATATTTCAACTAAGGAGGATTATCATAGTTATCGTAGGTGGTATGGCGGCAGTGGATACGAAAACAGTGTAAGTTATTATGTTGAACCACTAGATCATTCTGGTTTTGCTCATGTTTTGTTTGAGTTAGAAGGACCCAGGGACGATAAGTATTATGTAATAAAGGAATTCAACATGAACAAACAATTCACGGATATGAATTCCAGTTTTGAAAAATTGAAAAATAATTTCATAGAAGAAGTTAGTAAAACCCCACCTAACCGAGATGAAACCATCAAATACATGGAGGTGTGTAATAAAATTATCGCTGACATGGAATTTTTCAATTTGTTTGATTTATATTAGATCATAATAATCCTAAAACGAGAACAGAATTTGCAAAGAAACTTAACATACGTATAGAAGATATCCTCCCCGATTTTAAGTTACCAGGCTATAATGCACTAGAACTAAAAAAATCTCTCAATGATGCCATCGATGATGGTTTTAAAAGGATTCACGACGCATGGAAAAAAATAACACAACAACAAACAACAATCCTCAAACATAAAAATGACCCAGATAGTGGTGGTAGGCATATCGCTCCTCAAAACGTCAATATATACTCGGTGATTGCAGTGAATTTAGTATGTCATGTTATCGAAGGAAGTTATCAAATAAATCTCGAAAGATCAAATCAAGCTCAACAAGGATATATTTTATACTCATTTGCACCAACAGCTACATCATTGAGGATCCAACTAATCCAGTCTATATGTGATGTCATAATGATTCGTTAACGAGAATTAATTTCAAACTCACTGACCAGTCCAATAATCTAATTGATTTACGAGGTGAGGTTTTACAAATTAGTCTGTTTGTTAAATCCTAAAAGGATTTTCGTCTTAAGACTTTCATCGTAAAAAGATTTTTACCCCCATAGCGGCAGGGGGGTGGAGGGCGCGACAACGACTTTGTGTCTTCAAAGGAATTTTTTTTTTTCGATTTTGGAGGAAGCCTTGGTTTGCCAAATAGACGCTTCAATAAAGTTGTCTGATTCGCCCTCCCTACTACTGGGCCAAACGGCAAGATATGGTATCAAATAGCATAAGTAATTATATTAGAAAGGTAAACTTATACCAAATTATAAAGATAATATATATATATTTTGCAAAACGGAAAAATTGTTCTGGTTGTTATTACATTAATTCTGGTTGAAACTGTCTTTAACAAATATAATATCATAAATTGTCACTCCTAATTTCTGGTTTAATTTAATTAGATAAAATTGAATTGAAATTGAATAATTCAATCAAGGAAAATTTTAAGTACCTCCCATAAATTTAGTTTATTTATACTGCTATGACAGTTAATGATGACAAATAAGCCAAAACTGCTAATGCACTTGTCAGCGTATCTGTTAATAGATATAAATGGATACACCTTGGAGTACTTGTCGATAAGCATACAATATTGCAAACAATTGTAAACGTCGTAATGTCGTAAATACCTTGAAAGGATGTTAAGTAATATTATCATGTTTTACACTCTAAATTCGTTTTAGAATCTTTGACTTATAAAGTTATTTCAAGGCACGCAAATTAGTCAAGAAACACAACGTTATCTTTTCTTAAATTGCTGGAATTATGAGCAATTAATATTAGCAAAACACTAAACCTGGAATGATACTTGGACTTCCAAAACTTCATGTTCGTTTGGGATCATATTCAATGAAAGGCAGCACGTAGTAAATGCTATTTTATATTTCATGGAAACTTAAAATATTTTTGTATTTATTTAGAATGTAATACCATGCCAAAACATATCATCTGCCGTCTATATTTGGTTTTGTTTTATGTTAATAAATATAGTTTTTGGACCAATAAGTAACCATTTACACATCGGTGCCATCATACAGTGTTCCCTAATAAAATCTGAACATATAAAATCGGTATGATTCATGATAACGTGTATACAATAGTTTGATTTGTAACATCATTTCTGCTTTTGTCTCTTTGTAATTAGCTACAGTAACACTCCACTGAAAACGTCAAAATATTGAATTCATCATTTAACAGTTCGGTATTTAGCTTATAACTGATAGCTTACTTCCACTTTCAAGAGATCGTCTTTCTCAGTTTTAGGGTTCTTTATTTGGTACTGATTATCTTTCATTATCTTATTCATTGCCCATTCTTGCAAACCTATGTTAATGGCAATCAGATCGTTCAACAATAAGGACGACTGAACTGACAGTGGCGTCGCTAGGGGGGTGCAGACCGCACCGGGTGACACCATCTCAGAGGGGTGACACCAAAATGAAAAATTGCAAATTTTACAGGGTACACACTGCTCGGTCTAGATAACCGATCACAGTGGCGTCGCTAGGGGGGTGAGGGGGGTGCGGACCTCACCAATGACTGTCTATACAGTTTTTTTATGGTATGTTACAGAAGGAGGTCCATGCGGGTGACACCATGAGTTACCGCACCGGGTGACACCAACCCTAGTGACGTCACTGGTACCCGATGGTTATATTTAAATCTGTACTTTGTAATAAAACTATAAATCGTGATAAAATCTCTGATTTTGTTTACTAGAACACATAATCCTTTGCACAGTTGTATGATATATTCGCATGTTTCAGCTCACGGATAACACAACTATACACCAGACGCATTATAGTAAAATTCCCTTTGATCATTCTTGTTAAAGAAAAGACAAGAAAATACAACAATTTTGACACCTAAAAGGCTGAAGTTTCTTCTAACTTAATTCTTTATGCTGCAGCAATTATGTCTATTTAAGATAATGAGTAACTGAAATTTAATTCAAAGCTGCGAAGAAATGTTACTCCAGATTGCATCAGTTAGAACATATAGCGATATGTGTGTTATCATATGCCATTATCTCTGATAGTTTATTCCGTGAACTCTGGTAGTTAAAACTAAAAAGATCATGATGTTGAGATAAAACCTTTAGAGTCTAATAGCTGGATGGATCCATCTTACGAAAATGATCCTTCTTAAGGGGGGTCAGATTAAGGCCCTAGGTATTTCTTTAATGAAACGACCGACGTGGATCTGACTTCGCCTCTTTGTGTATACTTTACAGTAACATGGTTTTTAGGTCACATACACAGTGCATACAGTGTATATTTGATGAAGCGACACTGCATTATGCTATAAAAGAAGCATACAAAATAGTTCAATAAACAATGGAATCTATAATTAATATATACGGAAATGTTCATTCTTTTGTATATACGTATCTAGTTAAAGATTGCTTTGTTCTGAAAAGAAAATAAATTTTCAGAATAATTGCGATTGTTTTGCTTTCATTGGCATCAATATTTGAACCATTTTGTCACTTCCTAGTTATCTTCATACAAATGTATGGTATTGCATTCATATATTATAGACTGCCTAAGACCCGCATGGCTTACGTTCGGTAACATGTTTTGCAAAATGCAGTCGACAAATAAAGATCTTCCATACTGATATTCAGAAGAACCAACTCAATGGAAATAGTTGCTGAACAGCTTGCCTAAATCTCGTCAATCGACACCATTGCAGGGCATATGTTGTGCAGATCATGGCTCAATGTATTGTTCCTGCGTCCGTCGTATTCCGTTCATGACATATTAACATTTGCTCTGGATTAAAGTCGTGTCACCGCAATATGCTCATTTGTTTCGGGTTCTATTGTTAGAAGTATTTGATGCTCAAATTGCTATCATAGTTGCATAATATATCTTTCACATCAGTATCGCATAAAGATCAAGATATCAGTTGTAACTGGCTTCAAGTGCAAATTTTGCATCATTTATTTATTTGCGTGCAAAGAGATAACCATATAAGTACTTGACGTAGCATTCCGTTCATTTATTTTGATTAAATTTGACATGAGGATAAAGCTAAACGGTGTAAATATGTTTTAGCAAGAGATGTTATTTTCTGCTTGGGCTAGGTGTTTGGCAGTATGGACAAAGGAAGTATTTAATTAAAAAAACATAATTTTATACTGTTAATATATAATGAGCTTGGAAAAAAATATTGATATTCACAAAATCCTGACAAGGGGATGGGGAGAGCAACTAGAAAGACCCAATTGTGTTTTACCCCAGGGGACGTGATCGCTCTCTACGGCCCTGAATACAGGTCAAATAATCACCTCCACAGCGGGGTGTTTGGTACTAGATTTCGTTCATTTAACATTTCCATATTATAATAGTTATGGGTTACTATTAGGTTGTCGCAGCAACATATGATATGTATCGTTTTATTGTTCTGATCAGCCCAGTCACACCTTGAATTAATAGTCTTTGGACATGGTTGAGTGTTGAGTGATCAGTAGGGGTTTGTAAGCACATGACGTGTACGTGTTGTCTGTGAATTGACCTATTCGTGTGCAGAATGAATAATTTGAAATGCCTGGAGTGTCTTTTACCTTTGCACAATTCGTTCCATTACTATACTGCATGTCTCGGATGGTAAATGCTATGTTGTCATGATGCTACATGAATGTGTTTATTATGTATACAACCAATTTAAGCGAGGACATCCCATTATGTATATATTTAGTCGAGGTCATAATTGGCTGTGTCAAGAAGTGATCTCTTCTCACGTTTACAGAGAGCATGAAAAAGGTTCGTTTCACATTTATAGAGATCATGAAAAGGGTTAGTTTCACATTTATAGAGAGCATGAAAAAGGTTAGTTTCACATTGATAGAGAGCATGAAAAAGGTTAGTCTCAAATTGATACAGAGCATGAAAAAGGTTAGTTTCACATTGATAGAGAGCATGAAAATGGTTAGTTTCACATTTATAGAGAGCATGAAAAAGGTTAGTTTCAAATTGATACAGAGCATGAAAAAGGTTAGTTTCACATTGATAGAGAGCATGAAAATGGTTAGTTTCACATTGATAGAGAGCATGAAAAAGGTTATTTTCACATTTATGGAGAGCGCAAAGGAGACTCGTCCCATGAATACATAGAGCTTAAAGAAGAATCGTACAAGGTTCACAGAGTTTATTTGCGGTAAAGACAGATACAAGTGACCACTAATAATCAACATTAAAAACATAAGGATAATTATTTCCCTGCGCTGGAGTGGGATGTTGAGTAAGTCAGTATGTTAGTAAGTCCAATTCTATACTGGTTTGAAATTCATCCGACTGGGTAAATAGATTGTCCACGTACCATTCATCTACGTGATGATATTCCTTCCGGTCTCCAGATTCCTAGGGACTGGAACGAATCAAATGTTAAATACAGAAACGATTGCAATTGTTCTGATATTTGCGTACTATTTTTTTTAAACTTTTAAACATGTAACGAGTTTTGTGTTACAAAACAGAGGTCGGGGAAGGGAGGGGGAGGCAGTCCTGAGAATGGATTATGTACAGTACTTAAAGGCTTGGAATTTTGCCAAATGTTCGATGACATGCAAGTGGCTCTAGTTGATAAGTGACACAAACCAATTCAACTATTTTGCTGCGTTAAAGGCATACAACCTAAGTAAAAACGAATGAAATTATATATTTATTTTTTCAGTTGACGATTACTTAATTAGATGAATAATTACGATTCAGGCTGTTTCTGAGTCCGAAATCAGGCTAATATCGGAAATTTTGTGATAAAAAACGCGATTCTGAATTATTGTCTGCAGACAAAAATTCGCTGTTTGCCACGCCTATATTCATGTAACCTCTGTGTTGACCTCTCCCGAAGATTAAGAATTTTAGCCATGCGCAAACACATGTTTACAAAAATAATGGCGTGTTCACAACTAGATCGAAAACCAAAACTTAGATTCTGAAAGGAGGGGGAAAAAAATCTCTTTGGGCAAATTATGGCAGCACACGCATATGTATTGGTGACCAGCATGAACGATGGAATAAAAAGAAGTCCACTTTGAGCCTGGAAACTAATCCAGAGGTCGCCAAATTCTTGCTGGATACTGGTGAGTCTCAATTTTGCAATGAACAGTCAAGTTTTTATACCGCTATTTTATATCTGTATTGTTAACACTTTATCAAAACTCTTAAAATAACATATTTTATATAAACTGGCATTATTCCATTTAGCTTGAAATAAAATATCACAGCCCTGCAACAATATCGCTGAAAGCCGCATGCACGTACACCACTGCTGCTTTTTTGAGGCTATCAAAGGGGATTTAATGATCATCATTTTTTTCGCTCGCAACCATAAGACTTTTTTAGAGGCAACCAGTCACTTCTGTTTTTTTTTAAAATAAAAAAAATATATATAATGTAAATGGTAATGGCTGTAAATGAAAGTAATGCAATACAGTTAAGTATATATTATGCATACTATTATTTGTAAAGTATATATTATTGTGTCTAATAAAACATTTATTTTCTCTTGCTATATTAGGTAATGAATTGAATGGCAGTGCAAGGAAAACATCAGAAAAATGTCACAGAAGACATGGCCACAACTTCTACACCTGGGCCAACAATTCATAGGATACAAATACCCGATGTGTCTGATATAACCACATCATAATCAGATGTGGCATCTGTGTAAGTATTACTACATTTTTTTTAAATGTAATGTATATTTACTAGTTTACAAATATTTTGGTAGATGCACATCTAAGGATTTACCTGGATATGTATCATTCTATATTAGTTTAATATTTTGCAGTTGGTAAAGATTGTACATTTTGTTAAAATCTGGTTTGTTTTATTTAGAATATTTTTGTTGCAAATTGTTTGTTGGCATATGTCTATTTTTTGTTATTGATGTGTTCCTCATCATGCTGTATGTATTTTAGTTAAAGGGCCTCAAGGGAGAATAGTCTTTGAGTAAATTAGTCACCCCTTTAAATAAGTTATTATTATTTATTGAAGCATTATTATTCAAGTCATAATAACCATGATAAATGATAATGGTTTTTTCTGGATACATAACTAAAGATTCCCAAGTCGAACATTAGTATTTACACATTTCAAAATTTTATTTTAAGGGATTAGGTCTTGTCTGAAGTTGATGGAACAGTCTAGAAGTTTTATCAACCCATTTGAGAAAGTATACTAACAAAACAATTTGTGATACATACATAAAAGGGAATATTTGAGTTAAATATACTAAAAAAAACAACCATTATGATACATGCATGATATATGTAACTAAACTAAAAGTAATGTATAGTATTGTATTGGTATTTGTGTCTGAAACAGAAAGTTGCTCCCACAAAAGCTTTCTTTTCTGTGTATTATCAAAAAAGTAAAAATTGTGTATTTACAATTTATCTTAAATATAGTATCAATGCATAATTGAAATAATGAAGATATACTGGTTATCACAGAAAGAAAATGAATACATTGTATTATAAATACAAACCACACTGAGGCCATAATTATGGTTTGTCCATTTAAAACACATGGAGAGGGCAAGGGGGGTTTACCCAAATATATGCTTGTGTATGGGGGTGGGGGTGGTCTACTGATAATATACGTACACATATACCTCGATAGTTATTTGTCTAATATGTAACCTGCTTGAATTGGTTCAGTTGGTGTTTGAGTTTTAGTGGACAATCGACAAACTTTTTAAAGTTATGCTGCTTATTTCTTTGATGCAGCCAGACAGTCAACATTGGTGGACTATCTGTTACATCAAATACATATTATTGTTAATCCTTGATCTTTTCTGTGTGGATTAAATATTGGCTGTTCTACAGAATGGGGAGGGCAATCGCATGTATGCAGATGGTGTGTGTGTAAATAAAAAGTATGCATGTGTACAGGGAGGGAGGGGTTAAGCTTTGCCTGACTTTTGCACACATGTCTATAGTTAGAATCAGATTTTGTTTCTGGACTTTTTACTTTTTTGCTTGCAATCTAATTCACACCGGTCTGAGCTATACACATACAAGTGAACAATTGCAATAGTAGGATAAATTGGGGATGGAAGTAAAAAGTGGCCAGGAGGAAAATGATGGGTCAGAAGAAAAAACTCCCACATTTACCCTTATGCCGAATGATGTTTCTAGCACACCTAGGTGTATATCTAATCAAATCTCTTGGAAACAGATGTATTTCAATGTATTCAAAATTAGCCCACAAATGCGCTCCCTACCGCTAGGTGACAAGGAAAAAAAAATAGTATGGGTGGAATGAGTTGATTATTCTCTGCCTGTATAATGCTACTGTACATTGGCATTTTCATCGAAACAGATTAATGGGGATTTATAAATGTTAATAGTTCTCTGCATCTGAATCAATTTATTTATTTAGTCATTTTACTTTGTTTCAGAAGTACAGCAGAACTGGAGAATTTCCAGAAGTTTGATTTTATTGTATGCCTCCAAAGACATTCATATAAGCCATCAGCTTTCAGAGCTAGGAATCTGTTGGCAGCTCTTGGTTATAACAATCATATTGACAGAGATGTGATTGTAAACACAGATGGAACAATAAGGTAATAAACTTTATTCTTGTTAACGTAATAATTCATCTTTGTTAAAATATCAATGCTTTACCTGAAAGTTGATAAACCATCTGTTTGTGGTATAATTTTATCTTTTACAGAAGACATTTTTTAAAATAAATTTGAAAAACCAATTTTGGTTAGAATTAGCCTAATGTAATTAGAAAATTCTGTAAAGAATCTAAACATTTTTATGATATATGGGTAAGATACAGATTTGCTATTTTTACATTTTCATCTGTAGAAAAATGATTTGTTACATGTAATTGTATGCAGTTTTTATTTCTATTTTTGAGAATTAAAAAAATATAAAATGGCAATGTCAGTGAAATGTTTGCATTTTCTTGTCAGATACCTAAGGTCATTCAACAAAAATGTGAGAGATGATCTGCATACCCAAAGAAAGCTGATCAATAGTACCTGTATATTCCAGAAATAAATATGAAAATATTGAATGAGGTTAGATGATAGAGTTGGCATGAACCAGCCAGTTGTTTTGGACATAAATGATCCTAGGTGAATATCTGATGTACTTGCTCCAATACCACCACCACCAACAAAAGAGATTGTTACAAAGCAGAAATCTCATTTTAAGTTAAAATGTTTTAGGCCCTTTAGTCAGGTAAAACCTGCTGATGTCAAATTGTTATGGAGAGACTGTTCTAGTGATTGTATGGTAAGAAATGGTCCCTACCAAGGACCCATATAGACTTTGACTAAGTCTTTCTTGAAGTGCCTACCATGAGCCAAAGTCCAGCATCTGTTTGATTTCCAAGTAGCACTTTATCTTCAGACCACTGTTGATTATGTTCTTAAAGCTTTTAAAAAAACATGCATTTGAACAAAAAGATGTAAGACCTTTTCTAACTTTTCATACCCATTGCATTTATACTTGTCTTATATGTGTGTTTAGATTGAGGTACATGCAGTGTATTTTGGCCATATGATGTATAAAAAAAGCACAGCAGAGGCTATACATTGTAAATCATTTAATCTTTTAGAAGTAACAAAATTAAAATCATGCAATTACAAGTCTGTATTATTGCATAATAAAGTACTTTTTAATAATTTTATTTTCTAAATGTTTTGTGTAAAATTGCAGTCAGAAAGATTTCTAGTATACTTTGAAAAAGAAAAAAATGTACATTGGAGCAAATGACTTCAATCCATACTCTTCATCTTGATTTAATTGCTCCCGCTAAACATGCCATTAAAGGTTCACATACAGTTTTAAACTGATTTTATAAAGAACATAATGCTGTTAACTTCCGTCTTTTTTTAATGAAAAAAATAAATAAATTAGAAATGATATTCACCGACTATATATGTTAACAAATTACTATTTACATACTGGTGTTGACCGTTCCAGTGGCCTAGTGTTAAGAGCATCCACCTCATATGCAAGAGGTCGGGGTCCTTGATCCCTGGCCAATTCATAACAAACATGAAAATGGTATTAACAGCTGCCTCATTTGGTGCTCAGCATTAAGAGGTTAGTGTATGGACTGGTCGTCCTACTGTCAGGATAATGTAACTGGGTGGGATGTCATGCTACATGTCTGCGGATGAAACATCACTATAAACTGCCACACTTCAAACATCATAGCAATATGACTCAAAAATTGTTCAAGGTATGTTAAAAATCCAAATCACACACACTGTTACAATTTTGAAACAGAATTTGGCATATTTTCATCACTGTATAGTAAGCCCAATTTCATGAACTTGAGCAGTGATATATTGTTGCAAACAGGGTTAATGGTCAATTAGCAATTAGAACACCCCTGTGAATGTGTAAGAGTTTGTTTGTCTGTGTAGGCTAATTAGTATCAACACTGGTAGCATGAATGACCCCTGCATTCCTGAATTTGATATGTATATCTGAGCCAGTTTTGCATTGTACTTCGTACATTATATATATCCTAATCAGTGTGTGTGTGTGTGTGTGTGTGCCTAGCTACCCTAATTTTAAAAGAAATGCAATAGGAAACATACATGGGGGTGAGGGCATGGGCTTAATTTCAATATTTGATTCTCTGCAGTAGATTGTTTGGGTGATGTACTAAAGTTTGGCATTGAGTAAATGGTAATCACTTTTGTCAAAAGTATAAAAAGACAAGCACAAGATACTAAAACATCAATGTAATTTCTATAGAACTGTCTAGTATTTTTGAATTGGATGTCTGTAATCAATCTTTTATAGTAATGGTACACTAGTATCTCATATAAAATGTCTCTGAGAGACAAAGAGAAAGGAAGGACGGAGGCAGACATTAGACGGACTGGAGGCAATTGGACTACCAGTCCAGAGAAAGATCATACAGATGAGTAGGAACAGAGGACAGGAGGAAAATCAATTACAGTCAAATGATAAAATAGGCCATAACTTGGTCGAGTTAAAGACGAGTGATAGGGTTTTAATTTGAGTTTCATTTGAGAAATGACTGTTATTTAATGATATTAAATTGTTGTTTATTTGACTTTCACATTTTGTGTATTCATTAATTTAACTGTCGGCACCACTGACTGGGAGCTCTGAGCATTGCATCTCTCTATCACTACTTCAATTCTTCATAAAAACAAGCCGGGAGGTCTTTTGTAATAATTTAAATAATATTGGGAGCACCTCACCCAACCTAAATAACACGGAAAATCTCTATATATTATATGCCATAATTATTCTTAGATGATATCCTTCATTTTTATGCCTGACTGTACACTTGAATTAAAGTTATGTCTGTACATGCACATTTGTACATATATATGTTTAGTACATTTCATAATATATAACAGTTTTACAGTGTATGCAGTTGTGTACATTCATCTGGGTATTTATATAAAGGGTATAATTATTTCTATGGTAAATGAACACATTTAAAAACTGAAAATTTGATGCATTTAATTGGTGTCTAGTATATTTGATTTAGTTGTAATAAGACGGCTGTTGATGCACATATTATGTGATATAAGCATTCAATGTTGCTTTTGATGAACTAGTATTTAAGTCTTAAAAACCTAATTCTGTTTCCAGAGCCAATTTTTTCACATGTAATTGAAATTAATGAGCAGTATCTGGATAGAATGGTATCCTAGTGTTTGTAGTTTTGTTGATATTTACAAGCCAATCTTTATTCATGAAACACTGCAACAAGTTTTGCTTTCTCAACTCATGACTATGCGTTATTTATCATTTAACTTAATGTGTTACTGTATATGCACAATTAAAATCATGTTCAACAGTGTACTTTTGTTGTTTACATCCTTTGCATCCCAAGACAATGCTAGTCAACTTCAATTCATGTTTTTAATAAGCAGTCTCTTCACAGATGCTTTCAAAACATAGCCATACATATAATCATTCTTTACTGGGTAGGTAGCTAAAACAATGTTTAATAAAAACTTGTTCATGCAAAATAAAAATTGCATACTACAAAAGAAATGCTTTATACAACTTAAACTCAACATAAATTTCATTATTCACACATCATATCATTGGATAGATCACCCAAGTCTTCCTTGAGTAAATCCAAAATAGTACTGGCCAAAATTATTTATCCATTATACGCCATACACAACAGCTTGGAATGACATGTCTGTTGCCAGTACTTAGGTATCCATGAAGTCCATAAAATAAATTGCCTATTAGCAGTATGCCATTTCCCCCGGTGGTATTATCTTCTTCTGCTGCCTTTTAATAGTGGTTCTGATTACAATGATACAAATTATCACATTTTTAGTTGGTTTATCTTACAACGTAACACAATCTCACAAACACGACACGTAAACACTTTGAAGAATCGCCCCTTAAAGGAACCTCTTATTGTCAGGATTTTCCATCGTATTGACTTGTTTGCCTACTTCTTGTAATTTATCATATATAATGAGAAATGTATAAGCAATACATATATTGTGGGTGACTATAAAGAACTAAGGAGGACAGACGAAGAGTAGGGTAATAATTACGCAAAAGCGAAATATATGCTTACCTCAACTTCACGTGACACTGCGACTACGGAGAATATCGGTAAATTCCGTTTCTGCATAATTAATTAGCAATCCGTACAGAAAATCGTTATATTTTCATTGATTAAACTTACAGATGTACATTTTTGGAAACTGAATGACCTGTAATTACTCATTATTTCTACTATACTTTTCATAATATCATGCATTTGCAAGAACAAAAAAGTCGAAAATCTTAGGTTGTATGCCTTTAAGTATCCCGTTTAGACCAAGCATTATGATTTTAAGTGGTGGATTTATTACAAGATAGTAGTAATAGTCGTAGTAGTAGTTCTATTATTTTTCAGAATATCAATAAGAATATGCTGTATAGTTATCAATAGATAGATAGATAGATAGATAGATATATAGATAGATAGATAGATAGATAGATAGATAGATAGATCGGATTCTGCCATCTAAAGGTTACATGCCAAGACATTTGACCACATTCTAATTCCGTGATAATGAACGGATTTCGTTGAATATGCGATTATGCTCATAATCGTTATTGTTTTAGCAAATTGTTTTATTTCCTGAAATGATTACTTTCCTCCGTCACGGAATTGTGTATGACTGGTATCAATATGTATATGTGTTCAAAAATGTACTATGGAAACTTTTATGTATCAACTTCGTTATTTGAACGATAAAATCATAAATTCATAATTTCATATTCACATCACAGCCTCGTTATTTGAACGATAAATTCATAAATAAATAATTTCAGCTTTACATTGCTAAATGGTTACATGAACGATAAAATCATAATAAACATGCCTTTACTTTGGTAAGTCGTTATATGAACGAGATAACCAAAATTACAGGCATTTACATCTGTCTCGTTATACGAGCTATACCTATTTGTAAATTCATACATACAATTTGTTGACTGGGTGATAAGACGTTATTCGCGTCAGTTTTAAATCCCTTTCGTTGAAATCATCCTTTGAGGGTTTTTTTCATTGAGTTACTTGTTGTTGATAGTTCCATGTTAGGAACATTATAATTTTTCCTTATCGTTTGTTTAGGATGGTCTCAGATTTGTTTACATTTAAACTGCGTTTATAAATAAACATCTTATTAACTTGCTTTCGGTGTCTTCACTAATCCAGTCCCAACCCGGCTTCATCCTGTGACATCCTCTGACTATCGATCTTAATAACATAGTTGACCTTTGCAATCTAATTATCTTAAAATTACTTCTGAAAGAACCTGTTTTTAATAATTCATTAATTGTTACTAATATTATTACGAGGTTGAAAAGTATAATCCTATTATAAAAGAAACACTAGCTGGTTGTAGCTTACTATAAGGCACATTTCGGTGTTCATTTTGTTTTTACTGACAACGATGTTACATTGCATAAATAGATATTTAATGTAAAATTTGATGCCATATTTTTCATCACTTAAGTATTCGCAACATCAATGTTGAACGTGATTTCAAAACTTATAGGTGTAATAGGATTTAGTGTCAGTCAAAACTGATTGCATCCACCGCCTACTTTCAAGTAACTATATAAAAATGATGTCTCGCTTGCTGTCTCAAGAAGTAATGCGGTTGTAATTGCTCACCAAACCGAGAACGCTAGAAAACAAAATGAACATAAGATCAATAATACATACATATAGTTGAAATACACTGTGTTTCACGTTAGTGCATTCGATTTGAAATATATATTTCATAAATATTATTATAAATTCAACAAGACTTTTCCTGCTTGGATTAATTGCCTCGTGTAGAAGACATGGCCATTATCCTTAAATTTCCTATAAAGACACAATTCTTCGAATTCATTAGAATTTATCAGATACAAGGGGCAATAGGCAAACATGCTCTCAGTGGAAAGCATCGGAACAGAAGCACATTTAAAACTAGATGATGGACCAAACAACGTTGCCCCATAATTGTATAGTTACCTAATTAATTGATTGAAACTCACGACTTGATAGAGATCTTTTAATTCTTTTAAAACTGGAAACGAAATTTCTGAAGAGTTAATTATATACTATCCTTTTCTAGACGGTGTAGTCATTTCCAATTAGTTACTGGCAGACACGGTGCTACAATTTGGTTTGACTCTATTAGGACACGGGCGATTAGGAAAAGATATATTACAGAAAAGTTCCAAATATATAAATGCAAATATTTACTGAGTTACGGACAACAAAGAAACAAAGGGACCACATTTTAAAAGCAACCACAGAAACGTTCCAAAATAATTTAAACATTTGATTATCCGAAAACGACACCCTAAATCATTACATAATTCAGAACTTTATACATATAGTCAGTTCCATATTAAGGTGGAGCGATGAGCACGTACCCAAGGCCCAGGACAACAGGACCCCTAGTCATACTCTCATAATGGTCGCCATGGATAAAAAGACATGTGCTTAAATAAACCATATATAGATTTAAGCCGTATATTACTTAGCCTAATAAAGCAGACAACGTATACGCATAAAATGGACAGTGCAAGGACTGCTTGCAGGTTCTATTTGTAGATAGGCATTTTAAGTGCCCCTGGCCCACTAAACTGAAGTGCCCTGTGTACAAAACGCCCCTGATATTTAATGATTCATATTTTATTCCCCCATTTAAAGGCATATAACTTAAGTAAAAACGAATGAAATTATTTTGTTCTTTTTTCAGTTCGTAATTACTTATTTAGTTGAAAAATTACGATTCAGGCTGTTACTGAGGCCGAAATCAGGCTAATATCGGTAATTTTGTGATAAAATACGCGATTTTTAATTATTGTCTGGCAGACAAAAATTAGCTAATTGCCACGCCTATATTCATGTAACTACTATGTTGACCTCTCCCGAAGATTAAGAATTTTAGCCATGCGCAAACACATGTTTACAAAAATAATGGCGTGTCCGCAACTAGATCGAAAACCAAAACTTAGATTCTGAAAGGAGGGGGAAAAAAGCTCTCTGGGCAAGTTATGGCAGCATATGCATATGTATTGGTGACCAGCATGAACGATGGAATAAAAAGAAGTCCACTTTGAGACTGGAAACTAATCCAGAGGTCGCCAAATTCTCGCTGGATACTGGTGAGTCTCAATTTTGCAATGAACAGTCAAGTTTTTATACCGCTATTTTATTTCTGTATTGTTAACTCTTTATCAAAACTCAAAAATTACCATATTTTATATAAACTGGCAATATTAAATTTAGCATGAAATAAAATGTCACAGCCCTGCAACAATATCGATGAAACCCGCATGTACACCATGACATATTGCTGCTGTTTTTGAGGCTACCAAAATGGCTTTTAATGATCATCTTCATTTTCGCACGCAACCATAAGACTTAATTTAGAGGCAATCAGTCGCTACTGTTTTTCAAATAAAATATATATAATGTAAATGGTGGTGGCTGTAAATGAAAGTAATGCAATACAGTTATGTATATTTTATGCATTCTATTATTTGTGAAGTATATACAATTATTGTGTCTAATGAAACATTTATTTTCCCTTGCTATATTAGTTATGAATTGATTGGCAGTGTAATGAAAACATCAGAAACAGAGAGGAATGTCACAGAAGACATGGCCACAACTTCTACACCTGGGCCAACAATTCATAGGATACAAATTCATGCTGTGTCTGATATAACCACATCGGAATCAGATATGGCATCTGTGTAAGTATTACTACATTTTATTAAATTTTATGTATATTTAACTGTTTACAAATATATTGGTAGATGCAGATCTAAGGAATTTATGTATTACCTGGAAATGTATCATTCTATATTAGTTTCATATTTTGCAGTTGGTAAAGATTGTACATTTTGTTAAAATATAGTTTGTTTTATTTAGAATAATATCTTTGTTGTAAATTGATTGTTGACATATGTCTTTTTTTGTTATTGATATGTTCCTCATCATGCTGTTTGTGTTTTAGTTAAAGGGCCTCAAGAGAGAATAGTCTTTGACTAAATTAGCCACCCCCTTAAATAAATTATTATTATTATTATTGTTATTATTATTATTATGATTATTATTATTATTTTTATTTCTTGAAGCATTATCGTTCCCATCATAATAACCAAGATAAACGATAATGCTTTATTTTGATACAAAACTAAAGAGTCCCAATTTCAACATTAGTATTTACACATTTTAAAAATTTTATTTTAAGGGATTAAGTCTTGTCTGAAGTTGAAAAACTTAAGAAGGAAAGTGTTATGATGGAAAAGTCTAAAAGTTTTATCAACCCATTTGAGAAAGTATACTATCACAAAAATTGATACATACATAAAAGGGGAATATTTGTGTTAAGTATACTAAAAACAACCATTATGATACATGCATGATATATGTAACTAAACTAAAAGTAATGTATAGTATTGTATTGGTATTTGTGGATGGTATTTGTAGATGACCAAGAAAGTTGCTCACACAAAAGCTTTCTTTTCTGTTTATGAACAAAGAAGTGAAAATTGTGTAATTACAATTTATCTTAAATATAGTATCGATGCATAATTGAAATATTGAAGATATACTGGTTAATCACATGAAGAAAATGAATACATTGTATTATAAATACAAACCACAATAAGGCCTTAGTTATGGTTTGTCTGTTTAGTACACATGGAGAGGGCAAGGGGGGTTTACCCAAATGCATATAATTGTGTATGGGGTTGGGTGGTCTACTGATAATGTAATGTATGTATACCTCGATAGTAATTTGTCTAATATGTAACCTGCTTTACTGGGTTTATTTGGTGTTTGAGTTTTAGTGGACAATAGACAAACTTTTTAAAGTTACGCAGCTTATTTCTTTGATGCTGCCAGACATTCAGCATTAGTGGACTACATGTTATATTAAATGCATAGTATTATTAATCCTTGATCGTTTCTGTGTGGATTAAATAATGGCTGTTCTACAGAATGGGGAGGGCAATCGCATGTACGCAGATGGGGTGTGTCTAAAAACAAGTATGCATGTGTACAGGGATTGAGGGGTCAAGCTATGCCCGATTTTTGCGCACATGCCCATTCTTGAAATCAGATTTTGTTTCTGGATTTTTTACTTTTTTGCTTGCAATCTAATTCACACCGGTCTGAGCTTTACACAGACAGGTGAACATTTGCAAACGTAGAATAAATTGGGGATGGAAGTAAAAAGTGGCCAGGAGGAAAATGATGGGTCAGAATAAGAACAAACTCCAACTTTTACCCTTATACAGATGCCGAATGATGTTTCTAGCACACCTAGGCATATATCTACGCAAAAATTATTGGAAGCAGATGTATTTTGATGTATTCAAAATTAGCCCACAAATGTGTTCCCTACCCCCATTTCAGGTGACAAGGAAAAACAATTGTAGGGGTGGAATCAGTTGATTATTCTCTGCCTGTATAATGCTACTGTACATTGGCATTTCATCAAAACAGATTTATGGGGATTTATAAATTTTAAATAGTTCTCTGCATCTGAATCAATTGATTTTTTTTAGCCATTTTACTTTGTTTCAGAAGTACAGCAGAACTGGAGAATTTTCAGAAGTTTGATTTTATTGTATGCCTCCAAAAGACATTCATATAAGCCATCAGCTTTCAGAGATAGGACTCTGTTGGCAGCTCTTGGTTATAACAATCATATTGACAGAGATGTGATTGTAAACACAGATGGAACAATAAGGTAATAAACTTTATTCTTGTTTGTTAACGTAATAATTCATTTTTGTTAAATTTTAATGCTTTACCTCAAAGTTGATCAACCATCTGTTTGTCGTACAATTTAATCATTTACAGAAGAAATTTTTTTAAATAAATTTCATAAACCAATTTTGGTTAGAATTAGTCTAATGTAATTAGAAAATTCTGTAAATAATCTAAACATTTTTATGATATATGGGTAAGATACAGGACTTATTTGGAATTTTGAGAATTAAAAAATATAAAATGACATTGTCAGTGAAATGTTTGCATTTTCTTGTCAGATACCAAAGGTCATTCAGCACAAAAGTGAGAGATTGTCTGTAAACCCAAAGAAAGCTGATCAAATGTACCTGTATTTTCCTGAAATAATTATGAAAATATTGAAAATGAGGTTAGCTGATAGAGTTGGCATGAACCAGCCAGTTGTTTTGGACATAAATGATCCTAGGTGAATATCTGATGTACTTGCTCCAATACACCACCTCCACCTACAGAAGAGATTGTTACAACGCAGAAATCTCATTTTAAGTTAAAACGATTTAGGCCTTTTAGTCAGGTAACACCTATTGGTATCAAATTGTTATGGAGAGACTATTCTAGTGATTGTATGGTAACAAATGATCCCTACCATGAAACCATATAGACTTTGACTAAGCTTTTGAAAAGAAAACATGCAGTTGAACAAAAAGATGTAAGACCTTTTCTAACTTTTCATACCTATTGCATTTATAATTTTCTTATATGATGTTTAGACTGAGGTAAATGCAGTGTATTTTGGCCATATGATGTATTAAAAAAAGCGCAGCAGAAACTATACATTGTAATTAATTTAATCTTATAAGAGTAACAAGTTTAAAATCATGTAATTCCAAGTCGGTATTATTGCATAAAAAGTACCTTTTAATCATTTTATTTTCTAAATGTTTTGTGTAAAATTCCAGTCAGAAAGATTTCTAGCATACTTTGAAGAAGAAAAAATGTACATTGGAACAAATGACTTCAATCTATACTCTTCATCTTGATTTCATTGCTCCCACTAAACATTACTGTACCTATCAATAGACAACACACTGAAGCATTAAAATTGATATGTAACTGAACTAGACCCTTTTTTCCAACAAAACCTATAAAAGAACTTGTGTTGTGCTATGTGAATGCATCTTAATTTAGCAACACACTTTTTTAATTTATTACAAACATCCAATATTAGGACTGCATATTTATTGTTTTATTATTTTCCTAAATACTGATAGCAACGATACACAAATGTTTTATTCCTGAAAATGAATTACATCAGAAAACAACATTGAGCTTAACATCATTGTTTCGAATTCCGCAACAAAGTATTGTCTCATATTTCTGACTACATTATTACATATTTAGGATAAATCTTCTATCACAAAATATTTAGACTTTGTTTTAATTAAATTATATATTTTGCTGAATTTATTTGCCCAATTTTTTAATAATACATTGTAATGAAGTGGTTTATCACTGGTGCAGCGATGTCTGCCATTACAGGTTCACGTACAGTTTCAAACTGATTTTATAAAGAAATAATGCTGTTAACTTCCGGGTTTTTTTAAAAAAAGAAATAAATTAGAAATGATCTTCACCGATTATATTTGTTAACAAATTACTATTTACATAGTGGTGTTGACCGTTCCAGTGGCCTAGTGGTAAAAGCATCCACCTCAGATGCAAGAGGTTGTGGAGGCCTTGATCCCTGGCCAAGTCATACCAAAGACATAAAAATGGTATTGACATCTGCCTCATTTGGTGCTCAGCATTAAGAGGTTAGTGTATGGACTGGTCGTCCTACTGTCAGGATAATGTAACTGGGTGGGATGTCATGCTACATGTCTGCGGCAGGATGCCTCAGTGCTAGACATCACTATAAACTGCCTTACTGCAAGCATCATAGCAATATGACTGAAACATTGTTCAAGGTATGTTAAAAATTAAAATCACACACACTGTTACAATATTGAAACAGAACTTGGTACATTTTCATCACTGTACAGTAAGCCCAATTTCATGAACTCGAGCAGTGATATATTGCTGCAAACAGGGTAAATGGTCAGCTAGCAATTAAAACACCCCTGGGAATGTGTACGAGTTTGTTTGTCTGTGTAGGCTAATTGGTATCAACACTGCATAAATACATTGTGCCTTGGGTTACAACACTACCAGAACTTAATGGGGTACATCAGTACAGAAGTACAACCAGTCATTTTACGTCTGAAAAATCAAGAGGGCACAGTCTCTTCGCCTGGTAGCATGACCCCTGCATTACTCAATTTGATCTGAGCTAGTTTTGCATTGTACTTCGTACATTATATATACTATTCATATATATATATATATATATATATATATATATATATATATATATATATATATATATATATATATATATATATATATATATATATATATATATATATGTATGTGTGTGTGTGTGTGTATGTGTGTGTGTGTGCAATAGGAAACATACACGGGGGTGGGCTTAATTTCAATATTTGTCTCTCTGCAGTAGTTTGTTTAGGTGATGTACTAACGTTTGGCATTGAGTAAATGGTAATCACTTGTGACAAAAGCATAGAAACCATGCACAGGATACTAAAACATCAATGTAATTTCTATAGAACTGTCTAGTATTTTGGAATGTGATGTCTGTAATCAATCTTTTTTAGTAATGGCACACTAGTTTCTCATATAAAAGTCTCTAGGAGACAAAGAAAAAGGAAGAACGTAGGCAGAAGTTAGACGGACTGGAGGGAATTGGATTACCAGTCCAGAGAAAGATCATACAGATGAGTAGGAACACAGGACAGGAAGAAAATCTATTGCACTAAGTCAGATGATAAAATAGGCAATAACTTGGTCGATTTTTTAAAGACGAGTGATAGGGTTTTAATTTGAATTTCATTTGAGAGATGACTGTTATTTAATGATATTAAATTGTTGTTTATTTGACTTTCACATTTTGTGTATTCGTTAATTTAAGTTTCGGCTCCACTGACTGGGGGCTCTGAGTATTGCATCTCTCTACCACTACTTCAATTCCTCACAAAAACAAGAGGGGTGTGTGTTTTGTAATAATTTAAATAATACTGGGAGCACCCCACCCAACCTAAATAACACGGAAAACCTCTCTGTATGACATATTTATTCTTAGATGATATCCTTCAGTTTTTTATGCCTGACTGTACTCTTGAATTAAAGTTTTTTTTTGTACGTGCACATTTGTACTTATATAAGTTTAGTACATTTCATAATATATAAGAGTTAGTTTTACAGTGTATGCAGTTGTTTACATTCATCTGGGTACTCATATAAAGGGTATAATTATTTATATGGTAAATGAACACATTTTAAAAAACTGAAAATTTGATGCTTTCAGTTGGTGTCTAGTATATTTGATCTATTTGTAATAAGACCGCTGATGATGCATATATGTGATATAAGCATTCAAGGTCGCTTTTGATGAACTAGTATTTTAGTCTAAAAAAAACCTTATTCTGTTTCCAGGGCCATTTTGTTTTACATGTAATTAAAATAAATGAGCAGTATCTGGATAGAATAGTATCCTAGTGTTTGTAGTTTGTTGATATTTACAAGCCAATCTTTATTTATGAAACACTGCAACAAGTTTTGCTTTCTCAACTCAAATTGAATATGCGTTATTTATCATTTAACTTAATGTGTTACTGTATATACACGATTAAAATCATGTTCACCAGTGTACTTTTGTTCTTTACATCCTTTGCATCCCAAGAAAATACTAGTCAACTTCAGTTCATCCTATGTTTTTAATAAACAGTCTCCTCACAGTTGCTTTCAAAACAAAGCCATACATATAATCATTCTTTAGTGGGTAGGTAGCTAAAAAATTGTTTAACAAAACTTGATCATGCAAAATAAAAATTGCATACTACAAAAGAAATGCTTTATACAACTTAAAATCAACATAAATTATATTATTTAGACATCATATCATTGGATAGATCACCCAAGTCTTCCTTGAGTAATGTCCTGGTACTGGCCAAAATTTTTTATCCATTATACACCATATAAAACAGCTTGGAATGACATGTATGTTGCCAGTACTTAGGTATCCGTCTAGTCTATTAGCAGTATGCCTTTTCTCCAGGTTGTAATCATTATCTTCTTCTGCTGCCAGGACATCTTGCATATACCTCTGTGCAACAAGGAGCACGACTTCATCTAAAATAACCAGGTCGAAATCCTGCAGAATTGTTTTTAAAATATTGTCAGTAAAAAAAAAATTCCAAATAAAACAAATGCATTAAATGTTATTGCGAAAATATTAATTTTCGTGTTATGCAATGAAGCAAACGTGTAAATATACAAACAAATGCGCAAATCACATCGACTATCGGATACGTGAACGTGCACAAGAAAATCAACTTTATTTTGAGCCTAAGAAGCGACTTTAGCGAGACCTTTTAATAGCGGTTCTGATTACAATGTTACAAATTATCATAGTTTTAGTTGGTTTATCTTACAACGTAACACCATCTCACAAACACGACATGTAAACACTTTCAAGAATGGCCCCTTAACGGAACCTCTTATTGTCAGGATTTTCCATCATATTGACTTCTTTGCCTACTTCTTGTAATTTATCATATATAATGAGAAATTATTAAGCAATACATATATTGTGGGTGACTATAAAGAACTAAGGAGAAGGACAGACGAAGAAATAGGAAGAATAAGGCAATAATTACATCAAAAGAGAAACACACTCTAACCTTGACTTCCATATTTGTTGACGCGCTTCGTGTGACACTGCTACTTCGGAGAATATCGGTAAATTCCGTTTCTGCATAATTAATTAGCAATCCGTACAGAAAATCGTTATATTTTCATTGATTAAACTTACAGTTGTACAATATTTGAAACTAGTTGGACTGTAATTACTCATTATTTATACTATACTTTTCATAATATCATGCATTTGCAACAAAAAAGTCGAAAATCTTAGGTTGTATGCCTTTAAAAGAAATGACTGGAAACGAAAATAATCATCCGACACTGATAAGGCCAACTTTATGAAAGAATAATTTTGCGCAGTCACTTCATTAGACGTCTCTAATAAATAATTACCGTTTTTTTGCAGAAAGTAACACATCTAATATGTTATTATGTAGAACATGACTAAGATGCAGATTATATATGGGCTTTCATCGCCATGTAACCATCATGCTTCCGGTCGGACACCAATATTTGTTTTGACAAACGCAAGACTTTTCATTTTGCAAACCCGTAGTACTTCTGTTAAGTACATATTATTTAAGTTAATTGTTTGTTTGTTAGATTATTTTTTTAAAATTTTGTATTGCATACTATTGTTCAGTTCTGACTGATTGATTTTATTTCTGACGCGAACAACTGTATTGAAACATTGTATCTAATGCTGACCTAGTTCCTGACGTTGATTCAGAACCAGTAAGAGTTATAGTAAACACCTTATTTTCATGTTTTTATAATTCTTTCTCAAAGTAAGATTCATTAAGTGGTTTAAATGCCATATTTGAAGTACGTGACAAATAACATGTAGCAATTGTTTAAAGCTCCAGAGGATTGACCCACATCCGGGCATCTGTTTTGTGTTGTAGGTAAACGTATTAATGATGTTTTGAGAAGCAATATTTATTCTTAACACTTCACAAGTTAGAGTGTGACCAGCTTTGTGCTTAATTATTTTATTTTATTCAATTTATTATTTTTATTTCAAGTTTGTTTGTTCTTGAAATACAACTTCTCTAAAATGAAATATTGGACAACGATATTTATCGAAAATTACATAGATTTCAAAAACTGATACATTATTTTTTGTGATTCAACAAAGAATTGTTCACGCATCAGTACGACGCTGACCACAGCATACGTCATTGTCTTCCATTTTGGATTTCATCTGGATTAGAACCCAGTTTCAATAGGACCTTTATTATTAGGACTTTTAATTTAAAATTCTTTGACTAAATTATGATTTGATTCGTAAAACCATAACTTATTTGCTCATTTTTTTTACCTTGTTTTACAAGAGAAATAATTTATTTGTGAAATTTTACAAAGCTTGTTGTCTTCACTTTTTTTCTTGTTACGTCATGTAAGAGCCAAAACACATAACACTTCTATTTAAAATGTCACCTTAATGCAAAATGTCTCCGAAACAGTGAATGTTAGGTAATAGATTGCCCCTTAGAAGAACGAGAGACAAAACTATTGTTTCTAACTAAAAATCAACATCAATATCAGACGAATAATACTCCGCAGCAATTTCTCTCTTCCCTATTTGTATGTATGATTAAGTTTAGAAATGGTTTGTATATACATCTTACGAATAGCTTATACCTCTAACTGAGAGAGAAACCGGTACTTTAGACGACTTATTTCCATTTGCACTGGATTCATGTTTTGATAAAAACGATGTGAATGAGAAGTATTTACAAAATCTGTCCAGTCAGACCTGGACGGCGTTGTCAGCTAAGAACATTCAACAAAATTGACGCACTTTTTATTGGCATGCGTATTTTGTGACGCAAAGCGTGTTGACGCTGAGATGTGTTCTGTCTCCAATGCAGTGGATGAACGATGGCATTGTGTCCGAGTCCGAGTGTAGGCATTGTTCTGACGGGGTAGCGTCCGCTAATCTAGCGAGAGCAGTTCAGCCTGGTCTAGTGTAGACTTTGTTATGATCGAATTGTTTCCCCATATCTCGTGATTACGCGAATTCCTCCGAGCTGAGTTGTTTGTCTTGCAAGGAAAGGAACATCGATACTGTTCTAAGAAGTAAACAACCTTTATTTCAAGGTAAAAAAAAATAGTTCTCGTCTGGGTCATGTTAGATGTACATGATAAATAACGATCACGTGATACTTTTTCCCTTTTCATTTCGCAATTAGGGGATTGTTTCGTAAATGCGTAATAGAATACGATATAATCTTTGCTTTAGTGAAACATAGTTAGTTCTGGGCTTTTACAGATGATGTCACGTTCCTTTGTTGAAGCCAGTTTTTGAATCCAAGTTAACTCTCATTCAGTTCAGTTGGAATTTAAATGCTTAATTCGTATATCTCTCATGTGATTACTAGGACTTTTGTAATTTAAATCGTGGATCATTCTTGAATTAATTTTAGAACTGATTCATAAAACTGTACGTTTTTTCTCCATATTTACAATATTTTTCCAGGGAAATAAATTACTTGTTGCATTTTACAAAGCTTGTTGTTTTCACTCTTTCTTTGTTACCGTTTGTTAGAGCCTAAACTCGTAACAAAGAATTGGGTGCTCGTCTGTGAGATTTGAATTTTGGCAAAAATAGTTCAGAAACATTTTGGTTTTGGAAATTTGAATTCTCATGTTGTTGTTTTAAAAAAAATCTCAATTGAGATCGGCAAGCTTTTTTTCTAAAATGTCATCAAAAGTGGAAATCTTTTTTTTAAATCTTACCCAGGAACAATTACACGCTTTTAAAAATAAAACGATCTTTCAGTAGCGATTTCCTTAACGAAATAAGAATCAAGAAAAATGTTGGTTCAGTATTGGGTAGAAAAGAATGTTTTTGATTAAAGTAGTTTGGTTTGATCATTAAGTCTATATCACAATATGATTAAAAACCAAAATAACTAAAATTAAAATACAAAAAGGATATCGAGTTATGGAAACTCTAATGTCATTAAAGAAAGAATAAAACAACAAATGCACGCAGAAAGGGCACCTTAGTTCTGTATATTAAAAAAAAAAATCAGAATCAAGACAGACCTATTTCAAATGTTCATAGTTGTAAGAGGTCAAGGTCACGGTCATGTATTGGTCTTCCAACGACCTTCTTTCCACTAGACCTACCAGACCAATTTGCAAATTTCTTCAATGACAAAGTTCAAACCATTAGAGATTCGCTTGACAGCACAATTTCAACTGATTCGTCACCATACAGGTATGATGCAGAATTTCAGCGACAACCGTTAGGAGCATTTGAACTTGTTTCTATAGATTTAGTACGGACAATCGTGATTAAAAGTGCACCAAAGTCTCGTGAACTTGATCCAATTCCGACATCACTGCTGCTTGAATGCTTAGAACCAATATTGCCTTCACTAACTGATGTTATTAATATCTCTCTCTCATCAGAGGAATTCCCATCATTTTTCAAAACTTCCATCGTAAAGCCACTGCTGAAGAAATCAACACTTGACCATAACAATTTAAAGAAACACCGCCCAGTTTCTAATCTCCCTTTCATATAAAAAATCTTAGAAAAGGTTGTTCTAACTCAACTTGTATCTCATTTGAATTCAAACAGTCTTTTTAGCAATGTACAGTCTGCATATGGCCTTTGCCACAGTACGGAAACTACTCTTCTGAAAGTATTTAGTGACATTCTCTCTGCTTTGGATAGTGGAAAGATTACAGTCCTCACTCTCCTGGATTTATCTGCAGCATTTGACACAATGGACCATGATATATTACTTCACCGTCTCCAGCATGTATTTGGCATTCAGAATATAGCCTTACAGTGGTTCAAGTCCTACTTAGTGAACATGACACAAATTATATCTGCAAATGGAATACACTCCAGCCCAGTTGACGTATGCTATGGTGTTCCACAGGGATCTGTTCCTGGACCTGTTCTGTTCATTCTGTACACTCAGCCGCTCTCAAGTGTCATAGATCATCACCCAGTGTCGCACCAATTGTACGCTGATGACACCCAAATATACAAATCTAGCCACCCAACTGAAGTTGATGCTACCATCCATGGAGTAGAGAAGTGCATTTCGGATGTGAAATCATGGATGACATGTAACAAGCTGCAGATGAATGATGATAAAACTGAGGCTATTCTGATCACAACACAAAGACTTTCTCATTCACATCCTTTACCTCAGACAATAAATATCAGCAACACCAACATTAAATTCTCACAGTCAGTACGGAATCTAGGTGTTGCTCTAGACAGTACTCTCACATTGCACCAACATGTCATGAACATTTGCATGGCTGCATATCTTGAATTGAGACGCATCAGTTCCATTCGTAAATATCTTTCTGTTGATGCCACGAAAACACTTATGTGTTCATTAGTACTTTCAAGACTGGACTATTGTAGCTCTATTCTGTCTGGTTCATCACAATATTTACTCCAGAAACTTCAAAAAGTTTAAAACACAGCTGCACGGATCATCTTTAGAGTACCTCGATCAGAGCACACCTCATCACTGCTCTGTACCCTAAACTGGCTATCAATTCGATACAGAATCAAACACAAAATTTGTTCTCTGTGCTCTATTTCAATGACAGACTCCAGTCCAACATACCTATCCAGCCTCACCCATGTATACACCAGCTAGATACTTACGCTCTTCTTCTGATAATCGTATACTCATTGTTCCCAAGGTGAAAACAAAGTCATATAGACAACGTTCATTTGCATACCAGGGCCCGGCGACGTGGAACGAATTGCCCATTGAAATTAGACACAAAGACACAGTGGTCCCTTTAAACAGTGCTCTCAAGACTCACTTGTTTCGACTTCAGGGACAAACTTAGCGACCTATTCATGTTTTGTATCTTATATATTTTCAGCATGTTTTTATGCTTTCCAATTTCATTGTTTTTGTCATTTGTTGTTCTGTAGTGTAGTCATATCATTATTGATGGTGTAAAGCGCTTAGAGCTTTTAAGGATTAGGCGCTATACAAAGTCCTCATTATTATTATTATTATTATTATTATTATTATTATTATTATTATTATTGAAAGCAATACAGTTGTTGGGTCTAAAGAACTGCAGTCTGATTTTATTATGGAGAATTAAGAACCAATCCTAACGAAGGGTTCTCTATCACTCCAATCCCCCACATGATATTTTGATTATTGGGCTTGTTGGCTCATTATTAATTTTAGTATGAGACATAGTGAGCATGCAATACACGTTGTAATTTCAAAGGTTCAGGTCAAAATGATTTGGGGTGAGAGAAAAATGGGTCAGCACTTTCTCGACCCCCCCCCCCCCCCAATTTTTAATTTGACTCCCAGTTCTGACACCAAAGAGTTTGTGGACCCTCAGTCTTCTACTTCTAGGGGCTACTCTGATTTTATTTAAGATTTCTAAGTCTATCCATAACCATCCCCTGCTGCTGTCATGAATTGGACGTCACTGCAATCCCTGCCCCCCCCCCCCAAGAAAAAAAAAAGACAACAGCAATGTCTGACCAGCTCATTGGTTAAGGCATTGGAGTTTTGGAATTCAGACCTGAAAATCGCGGGTTTCTTCCCCACCATATGGACAGCATCGATCCTTATTTATACACGTGGATATCGTGTCTATAACGTTCACAAACTCAGCGAGTCACATGCAATATTCCCTCATTCACATGAGCAGATGTTGGTCATGATCAAACCGGTCCAAGTTCGACAATACTCGGATAAGCAATAGGGCTCCAGAAAAGTCACAATCGATCGCATTCGAGATCGCACCATTAATATGCCTATATTTTACTCATTATCGAACTAATCTGACATTTCGACGTTTACATATGGTGATGCACATCATGAGCTGCAAATTCCTATTTGATGAAGCGTCTAGACTGAGATTTAGTTTTCACGCACACGCTGATAACAAAAGAGTGAATTTTAAAGACAACCAGTCTCTCGTCCGACATTACCCGTCATACTGCTTTTTTTTGTTTCATTATAATTCATGAAAATTAATAAATCAGAGTTATCACAGGAAGCAAAAACAAAATACTTTTTAAAAAAAACTAACGTAGACATCATTAGACAATTTATACATCTATATACATTTTTTTATTCGACGATTTTGATATTTGAACAAGATTTAGTATTTAAATGAGTCGTTATCTTTTGATCGCTGATACTAACTTTTATGCATTCAAACACTTTGAAATATGTCCGTGTTAATAGCAGCTTTTCCGAAATTAGACGGCCACATTCAATGCTGTAGACAAAATATTTCATGACTAAGTAACTATGCCCTTTGCCTACTAAATTACAATCTTGATACATCATGTTTTGTCATATTCGGATTACGTTTAATCAATTTAACCTAATGCCCTTAAAGGCTTTCACACCTACTCTCTAGATTTTGCTCATCATGAGAAACAAGACTCCGAATATGACAATCGATCAGAAAGAAGTCGATTTTAAATAATGAAATCAAATGTCAAGGACTTTGTTAGTTTATGGATGTTATGAGAACCTAAACAATAATTTCCTGTAACATTGAGGTATATAAAGCCATGGGTTTACAATTATGTTAGTCCTAGTAAGATTATGGATAACAAGGCATCATATTAAATATTGATGTCCAACTTACTGACCGTAGATACAGTTCATATTTAAGGATTGCTCTATTACATTAAATATTTGTAAACAAAATATTGCTCAGAGCCAATAATCGTGATGTTCATGAGTTTTTGAACGAGCAATATTAATGAATTGCAACTTTTAAATCTGTCATTTTTAACTCAATCAATTACGGAGAGAGAGAGAGAGAGAGAGAGAGAGAGAGAGAGAGAGAGAGAGAGAGAGAGAGAGAGAGAGAGAGAGAGAGAGAGAAGAAACATGACAAATGTTAACGTGAGTGAAACATTTCCTTATATTTATCCTAAAAATAACAGATTTTGTTTTGATTATACATCTTTTGAGGCGAAACCCGTCGCTTTGCATGAAATGTTCTCTCCATGCTCTGCGAATGCGATTTGCGGCTCCTTTACTACATCGATTAAAATTAGTTCCTAAATTTGACAATGATTTTTGGACAGCGAATTTTTACAATTTTCTTTTGTACATAAAATCACCAAAGTGTCCATTTTCTCAAATTAATGATTTTTATTCATTAAAACATGAGCATGTTTGTTATATTCATTAACACATTTCCTGCTCGGATTGATGCAGTAAACATTGTTTGGGGGTGGTTCTCTAGAAATATTACAGATTTCAGGACCTAACAGCTTTAAGCAAAGGACTGTAATGATCGTGAATTTGTTTGTAATGTTTATAGTTAGGTATTCAATTATGAACTGTGTTTGTCCTTGGCTAGCATCAAGTCTATTTTGTTTAATAACAGACGCTGCATCCCAATTTCGATTGTCGCTTAATTTCGGTTTGAACAGGACACTCATAAATGCCCGAGCTATCCTGTGCTTTCAAGCATGACTGTGACTGCGATGAGAGTCAGAATCACTACTTAAAATGTTTTAATCAATGTTTTTCTCCCAAACATGCGCAGTGTTTGACGTGGAATATAACATGTATAGATAACACAGAATATCGAATAGTAGCAGGTCATACAAGTTCAGTCATTGACATACTGCTAATTTCACATGGAGAACGTTTTATAAAAATGAACATATGAAGCTTGTTTTGCTTGGAGTTCTAGTTTAAGGACACGTTTATATTGATTGCAAACTTATATACTACACGTCAACATTCATGAAAAGTCTTAAGATCTGGTTCATCCACACACACAGAGACATATATATATAAATTAGAGAGAGAGAGAACAAAAACGAAACATGAAATTGAAATATACCCGTAGTAGTTACGGAACTCTGTGTGTGTGTGTGTGTGTGTGTGTGTGTGTGTGTGAAGCTTATTATGCTTGGAGTTCTAGATTATGGACACCTTTACATGGATTGCAAAATTGTATACTACACGACAACAGTCAACACACACACACACACATATATATATATATATATATATATATATATATATATATATATATATAGAGAGAGAGAGAGAGAGAGAGAGAGAGAGAGAGAGAGAGAGAGAGAGAGAGAGAACAGAAGAAGAAACATTAAATATACCTGTATGGGACCTGAAAGTAGTTACGGAAGGGGGGAGGCGTGATGTGGATTTTTAACGTAGCTTTAACAATTTAGCAGTCATATCACTACGACGTCTGCAGTGTGGCTGTTGATAATGATGTCTATCACTGTGGCCCACACAGTCACATTATCCTGACACCAGATCGACCAGTCCTAACACTAACCTCATGATGCTTAGCTCCAATCGACGAAGCTGTTAGCACCATTTTTATAAGTTTTTGGTATGACTCGGCCGGGGATCGAACCCACGACATCCCGCATCTTTGAGGGGGGGGGGACGCTCTGACCACTAGGGCCACCGAAGCGCTTGTTACTGAAGTAATATTGCGATGTAGTTTGTAATTCATAATAACCTTCTTTTTATACTTATTTTCTTATACATGCATTTAGTCATGTACAAGATTCAAATTTCATATTTGCATGAATTTTATTGGTTCACAGTCGTAGTATTCATCAGTGCATAGTTATAATCCTTCTACAACTTTTAATGCTAAGCACTGCGAAACATGACGCAAACGTGAATTATACGGAATTATTTCTATCTAAAATTACTAAATACGTTTATATGAGAAAATCAAAAATCCTTATGTTTATGGGAGCTGGCATTTGTATCATCTAATGTTGTACCGTGAATGTGATTCTGTTTTGAAAGAAGTCTGCAATAAATATTCCCAGCACCGATTTCCATCAACCTATGGTGTACTAAGGGTAAATGGTGCAATGTGCGACGATGATAGCCTCTCACCAATGATTGTCCTGCTATTTAATTTTGATCAGCTATTTTGGAGCCCCACGACCACTGGGGCCCTGGACAACCGCTACTGCAATCAAGCACATAATCAATAAAATTTAACAAAGCCTTATAATGAAATACAAATAGCAATGTTGGTGCTTTTTGTCGTCGATGTTGCATATATATATATATATATATATATATATATATATATATATATATATATATATATATATATATATGATTAAACAATTTTACAGATGGTTATTAAGGCGTGTAAATATTTTCTTGACAACACTCTTAATAATAACAGACTATCGAGTGAAGATATTTGTAAAATAATAACTCTTATCTTGGAAAATAATAATTTCCAATTTAATGGTACTAATTACATTCAAATAATGGGTACGGCAATGGGTAGTCCTATGGCTCCTTCATATGCTTCCCTTTTCATGGGTAAATTAGAAAAAGATTTTCTTGAAAACGAGAATTTTAAGCCCACTGTTTGGCTAAGATTTTTAGATGATATATTTATGATCTGGAACCACTCAGAAGAAGATCTACACAAATTTATTAATAGCCTAAATAATTTTCACCCCACAATTAAATTTACTTACACTGCATCCACTACGCATGTATCCTTTCTAGATGTAAATGTGATGAAAAATCCTGATAATACTATCTCTACAAATGTTCACGTAAAAGAAACTAATATCCACCAATATGTGGAATATTCGTCTTGTCATCCCAGGTCATGTAAAAACGGCATACCTTATAGTCAGGCGAAAAGATATCGACGTATCATTTCAGACGATCATCAATTAAAACATTCTTTAAATGAATTAAAAACATATTTCATAAAAAGAAATTATCCTATACATGTAATAGAGTCTGCTGTAAGTAAAGTCTGTATTCTTACCCAAAATGATGCTTTAAATACAGCAGAATGTACGAAAGATAAAAATATAATTCCTTTCATAATACAATATAATCCATCTTTGCCAAATATAGGCCTTATAATTAATAAATATTGGACTCTCCTTAACTTATCAGAAAAAAACAGCGTCAAAACACTTTACAAGAGCAAGCCAATTCTTGCTTATAGAAGACCTAGGAATTTACAAGATCTTTTGATCAGAACTAAACCGAAAAAAAATTTTCAAAGATGTTTTTCGTCATCTAAATGCAACAGACGTAGGTGCTCTCAATGTGCAAATATTACAGAAAGTACCTATTTTAGTAGCTCCAATACTAAAGAAATGTTTTCTCTACGTTATAACACTGATTGTATATCAACTGATGTAATTTATTTGATAACCTGTAAAAAATGTAACATGCAATATGTTGGACAAACACTTCAACAAGTTTCTAAGAGAATGAATAATCACCGCTTTCATATAAAAAATTATATGGATCCTCAGTTCTCCTCTAATGTTTCAATGCATTTTAATACAAATAATCACTCTTTAAGGGATTTTTCTTTCATGCCAATCGATATTGTGCACGGAGAAATGAACAGACTCATTAAAGAAAGTTATTGGATTAATCGGTTAGATACTGTTTATCCTAATGGCCTTAATACTAAGGCATTATATAAAATTGTATAGAATTTTAGTGGATGATTTGATATATTGTATTTATTTATATATATATATATAATATGTAGTTATATGTATTACTGTTAGTCTCTACATTATAATCTCACTATATATATATATATATATATATATATATATATATATATATATATATATATATATGTGTGTGTGTGTGTGTGTGTGTGTGTGTGTGTGTGTGTGTGTGTGTTCACGATTATGTATTTATATGCACAAGAACATAATTTTCCAATATAGTCTTACATTTTCTTATTCTGTACTGACAATGAACATTTTCGCAACAAAAGTCTTTTCAAACACACCTTTAAGTTTTTGGAAGCCTACTGACTACTTAAAACAATCCCATGTTATTTACTGCGATTATGTTACATTTTCGAATGCGTTGGTTATCTGTTGGAGCAGAATCAGGTACTGTAAAAGACACAATAATTATAAGCCCGGCTCACCTGGGATCAATATTACATGTTAATGTTGTCAATAATTGTCTCTTGGTCTCCTTTGACTATTGACTCGAACAGACTATGATTCTTTGTACAGAAATGACCCCAAACAAAACACGGAACTTCCGCTTATGCAGTTGTTCAATTTCCGATTATAATTTGCTTTACTGAACAACCTGGTCTATTGTGCTACATCTTTGAAAGAAAATAACCATTATGTAATTGATTTACTGGGCTAAAACTTTTGTTGGTGCGGTTTTTTATTCATTATGTTTGCATACTGTAGGGATTTGGGGGAAATAGGTGTTCTTTTATCCCATCTCAGCTCTCTGATTGTGATAAAGTGAGTCATTATATTTAAATTGTTTAATCACATGTGATTGTATTAGTACCTTTAATTTGTATTCAAGATTTTACAATGATCAAGGTGGATCTCTACGATATGCGGGGTCCATTCTCTTTTAAGTACCTTTCATAAATATAGTAAGTTATAAAGACATTTTACATTGTAGCCTAAATATTTTCATGTAATTTAGAACTATTAAAAGTCGTACTAAAGACGTCTTTATTGTCAATCGCATATCTTCGAAATATTTAGCTTTGACATTACCAAGTTATTTGATTCCTGGACAAGGTATTGAGTAAATGGAAAAGTTTTTTTTATCAAGAATTGATATACCAATGAGCTTCATTCTCTTTCTGATTGGGGGTGGGGGTGGGCGGTTAAAGGTGACCTTGTCAGAGCAGGAAAAGCACAAAACACACCTCCAACAAAACATGATGAAAATCATGATCGAGAAATATTTTTATGTTGAAATTATATACCATATAGCTATATAATAGTCTGAGACGTTGAGAAATGTAAACAATTTACCGGTTTTCTGAGAGATATGGAATATTTATCAGCAATACGTACGATCAGAAATGTCTGGATACGAAGTTGCTGAAATAAAATCTCCACCTTTGGGAACAAAATCGCCAAACGGTATATAAACTGCTGTAAATTTGTTTGGTCTAGTCAGTAGCTTGGATAGGAAAGGAGGGTATACTGCTATGCTATAACCAGTATGATACACCGGAGCTGAAAAATAGACAAAACGGGTTGATTTTATTATATATTTTTTTTTTCAAAAAAGAAAACAATTGCTTACAAAAGAGTTAAAGTTTATATTTTTCTGTAAAAGGCATAGTTTATTAATTAGAACTAGTTCCCTAACGACGAACAAACGCTGTTCAGGTACGGATAAAATTTACAGAAACAAAACGAACGCAAATAATTACGAACACAATATGTAAAATGAGTGCACATTTATCACAAGAACACTGATCCACGTTTGATCTTTTTAATAATTCTTGATAAGAGCTTTATAATGGTTAAACTTTAGTGATATATATATATATATATATATATATATATATATATATATATATATATATATATATATATATATATATATATATACACACACACAAAACACAACAGTTGGAATTTAAGCAGTTCCTTCGGTGCGGTTGTACTTCTTTATGTTTACCAAGTGATGTCAATCCTTGATGTCAATCTCCGTTTTTATCATACTTGATGATATTGTTCTTTATGCATATTTTACATTGTTCGATATTTATGTCCCTGTATCTTCACAACAGATATAAAAGAGAATGAGTCCATAACTCTTCCTGAAGATAGCACGCGTCTTACAGGCAACCTGGCAAAGGTTGCCAACAATAGAGACCTGTCGTGTTAGCTGTTTTACTATAAATGATTACCGATAAACTTTAAAGGGTGGTCTGTTTCCAGAAGACAGATTCAGAAAACGGTGTGCTACTTGGTGTATTTGAACTGTCCGCTACTTTGTAAAGTTAGGACTTCTGCAGCGTAGAGAGAATGCGACGAAAATATGTTTTCCAGCCCTCTTCACATTTTGGTCAATGGAACTTCAAGAGAGACTTTAAAAATCCAAACTGGTACTAAATTGTAAAATTATAAGATGAGTTGTTTGGTAAATCTTTAAAATATATTACTGACAAGCTTTTGTTTAATATTTTTAAAAATAATTTTAAACGTTGATAATATACTTGATACTAAAAGATAATAATATAGTTTAACTTTTGATTTCTCACAACCACGAAACAAATTAATAAATTTTCAACTTCATGAAATTATATTTTCTTATGAAAAGGACAGATCGTCCCCAAAACTCCTTAAAATATATCCATCAGTGTGTCGTGGTTACTTAGCTACAGTCGACTTATTACTAGATAATGAATAGGCATTTTAAAAGTTTGAATCAACATCCTAAAAGTAAACGCTAGACAAGATTGGTACTAAAACAGATAATGAAACTTAAAATACCAAGTTCAGAATCTGTAATTTTGGCTTTTATTTAATTTCGCTATTTCCTAAACATTGAAACTCTTAAATATCAATTCAAGCTCTGATCCTTTACCCAAGAAAATACTTCTTTTTTTCCTATAAAAATCAGTTTTAACATTACTTACATTTAACTCAACTAACTTCAGTACTTGTTTACAATACGCTTATATATGCTTATGTATAATATATATATATATATATATATAATATAATATAATATAATATAATATAATATAATATAATATAATATAATATAATATAATATAATATAATATAATATAATATAATATAATATAATATAATATAATATAATATAATATAAACATTAAGAGAATATATGATATAATTTATAAATAATACAAGATAATAAGCTTATTCTATGCAAATATTAACGTGAATTGAATATATACATTTGTTAACGTGATTATTAACGTGAATATATTAACGTGAATTGAATATATACATTTGTTAACGTGATTATTAACGTGAATATATTAACGTGAATTGAATATATACATTTGTTAACGTGATTATTAACGTGAATATATTAACGTGAATTGAATATATACATTTGTTCTTCGTTTTACCTCTTTTTCACTGCTTTTCATGCGTTTGAAATTTGTTTCTTTGTTGTTGCAGACTATTTTCTAAAGAAAGACAGCGAATACGAATTCTGCAAAACTTGGATGAAAGTACTGTTGTGCCATATTTGCTACTGACAATCAACTGCTTTGCCATTGAGATGTGTCTCCGCTAAGGCAATTGTACTTAAAAAAAAAAAATTCAGACAATATAACACACTGTATGCGCGTTTTCTGCTATGATTATAATTGTGAAAACAATAACGCATTTTTGCCTGGATAACTGGATGAAAAGCTGCAAAAATAAAGCATCGTTTTCACGATTAATCGAACCAAATGATTTCTTTGAAGAGAAAGCAAAATCAGTTGTAGTTTTGGCCATCTTTTATCCCACTTTACATCGTCCAGCCTTCATCAATGCCGATTTATATATGTATATTTGTCCATGTTACACTTTACATCGTCCAGCCTTCATCAATGCCGATTTATATAAGTGAATTTGTCCATTTTACACTGACGTTTTGCATAATGAAGAGACCAGGTGCTATAAAACAATACAAGTTGTACAATTAGCCTATGTTCAAACCAACACAAAATTCAGAATGGACACTTTAAAGTTCTATAGTATTTCTCCCAAAGTGACTTTGTTTGAAAGATAAATAACTAGTTTGGCTTCGTTTTGTAGGAAGTGGTTAGAGAGTCCGCATCTGATGCAGAATGTCGCGGGTTGTATGTATGTATGTATGTATGTATGTATGTATGTATGTATGTATGTATGTATGTATGTATGTATGTATGTATGTATGTATGTATGTATGTATGTATGTATATGATTTGGAGCAGATAATGTCCATTCATTATGGAATGGCGTAGATTCATAAGCATACCACAAATATAAGATGAATACTACGATAAAAAAATTAATTATAGTGTAAATTGTATTAAACTTATTTTGATGGAGAAAATTCATGATCTAACATGGAAATAATATTTCAATTCTTAAATTTTAAGTAAAACAAAATTGTGGAAATATTAAAAATTTTGTGATGTCATGTATGGAAAACATTTTTGTGTCCAATTGTCTTAGAAAGCATATTTCATTTTTGTAAATAAACAAACATTATTTTTTTTCTTTCTATTACAAAATTATATTTGAACTTATTTAAATTTTGTAATTTCTTTTAGATTGTACAAGGAAAATATTTTAAATTTATAGCAAATGTAGTGCTTTTCCTGTTTTTATTAGATTTCGCGCTGAACAGCTTTGGCAAAAACTGGTTAAAACCAAGAAAGAAAAAAAAACACACGGTGTTTTGATACGAAAATAAAATTCACCTTTTATGAATGCAGTTATTTTGCTTTATTGCTGTTTGCAACAATTAAGCATTATTATTCTCGTGTTATTGTGTTCAGAATTGATTACAACCATCTTTCATAAAAACGAAAACTGTCTTATGTGTAACACATGCTTCCCCTTATCATAAAATACTTTCTTTCGTTTGTTTAAAACTGACAAATTGTTAAGTGTGTTAAGGAATAATGACCTGGTAGTTGTGTTAAATACTGACGAATTGTTAGGTGGGTTACGGAATGACGAATTGATACAAATTGATGAATTGATAATGTTGGATTTTAGACTGACAGATTGGTAGACATGTAGTGATACCCGATTAAACTGTATTTTATTTAGCTTGTCTCTCTCATGGGTCCCGTGTAATAAGCAAGGCGTTTTGGGGTCATACATTGTATTGCCACTTTGCATGATTCAACTATTTCAAATACTTCGAAGTCTTTCTGCTCATAGGATACTGCCAAGAATTCAGTTTCACAGTAAGTGTAGTAATGCGTGATACACAGTTAGTCAGTCACTGATTTTCTTATGTGAAGTGTAGTGATATGTGATACACAGGTAGTCATGTACTTTCTTATCTGCTATCTATAGACACCACGGTCACAATTTTTACCTGCCGTACTTGGTTTCACTATGGCGTTGCGTACATACGACTTGAATGACAGCGTTTAACCATTGATTTACCTGTTGCGTCTAATTTAGAAACTGACATTGATTGACGTATGACTTTCACCTTAGTATATGATGTAAAAGGAGAAAGTCTGAAAACATTCTTCTTTTGTCATCAATGGCAGATAAGAGATATCCAGACCTTCGCACTGAGAATGGATATAGATCCGTACCCAAAATATAAAAATAAAACAAAGGTTCATGTTTACCAAGCAATAAACTACCATCTCAATTATGTATTTTAAGAACTGAATATTCCCCATAGCGATTTAATTTATTAGATTTGTAATTACATATGCCGCATCTACACTATAAAAATCCAGATTACAAGAGACTAATCTGATATTCCAGCTGTATTGATTATTTTAAGTTCGTTTCTGGAAAGCGTGCCAATTAGTTGAATTACCCTTCCTCAACAAATTTAGCAGTGTATGCCTTAGAGGTATTGGCATTGTAAATAATTTAAATAATTGCATTTTAAATATTATCATTTTAATCAGCAAATATTCCAGTAAACATTGCTTTCATATAGAAGCACAGACGACTATGTAGCTGACCGTACATGTGATGAATTATATCGAATCAAATCAAATTCGATTATTTATTATTTATGAATTATATCGAATCAAATCAAATTCGATTATTTATTATTTCGTTGTAAGCATTTTCATTATAAAGTCACATAATTTTAACATACTATAATTAAAGGAAGAAAGAAAGGAAATGACGAGGCAAAATTTTTGTTAACAAATGTATGTAATAAAAATTTATTTGGCAAAAGATGCATTGTTTTAACGTAATATCTAAAAGCACCCAATGCGTATTTTATTGTGGTATATATCATAACGCAAAGTGTATTTTAAATCTGGAGAAGATCAAGAAAAATAAAATAGTTTTCATTTAATGTCAGTAAACGCATACAATTAAAACGTTATCGCATTTGAAAGAAATGATGTAAAGGATTCTTCAACTTTTGATGTCATTGTATTACAGACGTTACATGAGAGAAAACATTCCGAAAGCAGTGTTTATCATATACTCTGCACCAAGTGATCTGTGTTATTTCCAGCATCTAATAAACACAATAATTCGAAATTCTTTGTACGGTGTGAGAGAACATTTTCATTTCCAATAGTGGCAAGACTGCCAAAAATCAGTATTTCGAATTCTTCAGGGGGCGCTCACCAGTTAGTATGTAGTTTTCAGATAGTGACGTATGTGAGGTGAAGTTGTTTGAATTTGTAACATGCACAATGGAGATAATGTTGGCATATCTCAATGCTACTTTGATGTAATGTGGCTGATATTTCTTTGGATACTGCACTTGTGGAAATTGTACATGATCTAAGCACATGGTATAGCAAAATGGATGCTCCCATGTGCTTGAAAAGATAGCCAGAATTAATCAAAAGTACACTAACTTTAGCAGATATTAAACTAGGGAAAAATAATTTTGCTGAAGTAGGCAATAGCAGCTTTTGAAAGTGCAATGAACAAATTACAAAACATCTGAAAAGTAAAAAAAGTTATCAGATCATTTCTCTACAATTTACCTCTGAAGTCCAGGAAGTGAAAATGACCATGCAGAGCTAGCAGTTTTTTTTATTCGAGCACATCTTAAGTTAGCTCAAGCTGTATACTCTAGAACCTAAAGTACACCCATGAATCATACATCAAAATAATGGGAATTGAAAGTTCTTCTCCCAACACCTAAGATATACAAAATCTTTATTATATTGCCAGTATAACCAGTGAAGAAATCCCAGAAATTTTTTTTTCTTTATAATTCTAACTATGCAAAGTACGAAACTGTAGAGCGCCACCTTAGTTACCAAGATGATGCCACCTGGTAGCAAAACTGGTATGTGAGAGTTATATCTTTCTTTAGGTATTCTTTTCACAGCAGAGCAACATATACACAGGAACTCAACAGTGACAATGTCATATAGCGTACATTATTCGAGGTGATTCACAAACCACCATTCACTCATTATACGAACTATTTAATCAAGATATGTTCTTAGAATTAAAGACATCTAACTTTACTACAGCGTAATGAAATGATGAAGGGTTCCCAATCTTGATATCGCGTTTTTTCCTTTTATTTCAACAAAATATGTATGTACAAGAATGTTGTCAAACTTTGTAATTTATATACCACGAATCGTGCAGTGTAATAAATTGTTACTACACTCGGAGTGTAAAGGATATCTTTTTGAGGAAAATGTTCATAATCCTAATGAAAGTCTGATAAGCTACGTAAACGTGTGACAATTACATGAAGTCCAGCAACTCTTTCATAAGTATAACATTTTTCCTGACTTAGCGATGTGATTTGGTTTTGTAGCGTTCATCGCAACGGTTTAAGTATGGTAATTATGTAGGTTATATCAGGTAAACTTACTTATCCGTAATATTCCGTGTCAAAATGCGATCAGTGCATAGACGAACGACATATAACTATTGATTGTTTTTAAAAAGATAAACGAGGCAGAAACTTCCATCAAATTGCACGTCAGCGTACAAAGAACATGTCAAAGAAATCGTCTACACACTTCTTCTGTGCATCTTCTATTACATAGATTATATCTCGATGTATTGTTCCAACCATCAAAGGACCCAGATTGTGTAAGAGTTACGCTTGCCATGGCAGGACTTTCAGGACAAAAACGAAGTGATCATTTATAATTGTTGTATCTGTAATTTTCGCCTTTAATGTTTGTATTAATAGTGCATCAAACTAGTCATGTAGTCATCTGAAATGACTGATACATTCTAGTAAGTAAGTTTAAAAAAAGAAAAAAAGTCGACGCCATTAAGGCCACTGTAACTCACGCACCAAACCTTAGTTTAAATTACTTTTGTGCAAAACGGATAACGAGCTGCCTACTTGTACAAGACGAACAAGTCGAGTTTCTATATTTAAACACAAATGACTATTTTGAATTGCATATCTTGTGCTGATAAAGATAATGGAATATATCATTCGTAACAGCAGAAATAACCATGAATATCTCTGTAGTTGCCAGTTGGACTCGACTGTAAGGCTACCACAAACGTTAATAATCTTTTCAAAACTTATTTCCAAAATAGGGATTGACTAACGGGTGCTTTGAGATACATAAAGGTATTCTTTCTCGAGAGTTACAACCTGAATAGGGATTGACTGACAGGGACTTTGAGATACATAAAATATACTTTCTCTAGAGTTAATTCCCAAATAGATATAGACTGACAGGTACTTTGAGATAAAAACAAAGGTATCTTTTCTCCAATGCCGCATGTGACGCATTTATTAGTATTGCTGCATATGAAGTATTTCATTTTATTTTGCGTGTTAAGTGTTTATCTTGCGTGTGAAGTATTTTATTTTAATTTGCGTGTGAAGTGTTTATTTGTTTGCGTGTGAAGTGTATCATTTTATTTTGCGGGTGACGTGTTTCATTTTATTTGGCGTGAAAAGCATTTCAATTTATTTGGAGTGTAAAGTGTTTCATTTTATTTCTTGCGTGTGCAGAATTTCATTTTCTTGTTGTTTTTTTCCCCAAATTGTAATGTTAATATTTATCCTAAAGAATACCCTATCTAAATTGTAATGTTAATATTTATCCTAAAGAATACCCTATCTAAATTGTAATGTTAATATTTATCCTAAAGAATACCCTATCTAAATTGTAATGTTAATATTTATCCTAAAGAATACCCTATCTAAATTGTAATGTTAATATTTATCCTAAAGAATACCCTATCTAAATTGTAATGTTAATATTTATCCTAAAGTATACCCTATCTAAATTGTAATGTTAATATTTATCCTAAAGAATACCCTATCTAAATTGTAATGTTAATATTTATCCTAATATTTACCCTTTCTAAATTGTAATGTTAATATTTATCCTAATATTTACCCTATCTAGCATATAAAGTGAAATCAGTTTGTAAATCAATAAATGCTTAAAAATATTTCATCAAACATATGATCACACACACACACACACACACACACACACACACACACACATTGCTCTTTCTTGTTCAAAACTTACCTACCTAACCTACTTTTAAAACCAGTACGATAGAAAACATATTTTTTGGGGTGCCTTGTGCCTGTTTATAGCAGAACTTCTTAAACCAGACGAAACTGTAACTCAGCTCCACATCGAGTGGATTATTTATGGTCATACATTGAATTAGAAAACTGTAACTCAGCTCCACATTGAGTGGATTATTTATGGTCATACATTGAAGTAGAAAACTGTAACTCAGCTCCACATTGAGTGGATTATTTATGGTCATACATTGAATTAGAAAACTGTAACTCAGCTCCACATCGAGTGGATTATTTATGGTCATACATTGAATTAGAAAACTGTAACTCAGCTCCACATTGAGTGGATTATTTATGGTCATACATTGAAGTAGAAAACTGTAACTCAGCTCCACATTGAGTGGATTATTTATGGTCATACATTGAATTAGAAAACTGTAACTCAGCTCCACATCGAGTGGATTATTTATGGTCATACATTGAATTAGAAAACTGTAACTCAGCTCCACATTGAGTGGATTATTTATGGTCATACATTGAATTAGAAAACTGTAACTCAGCTCCACATCGAGTGGATTATTTATGGTCATACATTGAATTAGAAAACTGTAACTCAGCTCCACATTGAGTGGATTATTTATGGTCATACATTGAATTAGAAAACTGTAACTCAGCTCCACATTGAGTGGATTATTTATGGTCATACATTGAATTAGAAGTGTCATAGCATTAAAGGACTAACTGCATATAGTTGACATGATAACATGTGCTATACAACTATAATCAAAATTAAGAAAGAAAATAATTGCAGGTGGTACAATCTTGGTCGTAAATCAACTTAAGTTTGTTAACTCAGAAGCACATTATAGGTTAGTGAGGATTCCACTATTAAATCAGTGAGGACTCCACCATTAAATCAGTGAGGATTCCACTGTGCAGTGGGATGTACTTCAGTGGATGTTACTCACACATAAGTGACGAATTGCAAATATATTTTGTGTATTTGTGAAAACAGTCCTTAAACTAATACTAAGACAAAGCTTAAGTGTATTCACTAACATTTATCAATTGCTATAATTACAGAATTTAGTATTTACATGTATAAATATCCACATACATATGTAGGCATTTGTATGTGTATAAATATGTCTCTTTACACTGTTATACATATCTCCATTGTGTGTTAATTTTCGTGAGTTATTAAAAAACATCCTAAATACTAATTTTCTATGTGGTTATGGGTTTGTACTTTAGGAAGAGGGCATTTTTTAAATCATAGTTCCAAAATAGAAGTAAACACGCTGATGTTTTCAGGTCAAGCTGTCTTAATTTCTGGCTGGTTAGCTGCTAAGGTAATTTACCTTATTGATAAGGTTAGAATAATTTCAAAATGTATATCGACACCAATTCTGTTTCGCAATTGCGTGTCATAGTTTATATAAGCGTGGAATTTACTGAATTGTTTTATTCCTAGCATGAGTATTAGAAAGGTTGTTCAATTGAGTTGTGTGGATTTAATGTATTTATTTCAATTGTTCATTGTATATACAAAATTCTCAAACGTTAGGATTTAGAACCACTATGAAATAATTTAAAGACAGTTTGTATTATATCATTGTGATAAATCAATGTACTGGCACCTTACTATAATAAATTGGACTTCAATAAATTGAACTTCATTAAATTGGACTTCAATAAATTGGACTTCATTAAATTGGACTTCATTAAATTGGACTTCAATAAATTGGACTTCAATAATAGGACTTCATTAAATTGGACTTCATTAAATTGGACTTCAATAAATTGGACTTCATTAAATTGGACTTCAATAAATTGGACTTCAATAAATTGGACTTCATTAAATTGGACTTCATTAAATTGGACTTCAATAAATTGGACTTCATTAAATTGGACTTCAAACAATTGGACTTCAATAAATTGGAATTCATTCGGAGCACCACTAGAACTTAATGCTCGATACTTATGGACGTTCATTCGCCATAAGTTATTTATAAATTATGACCTTTTTATTTGACTGTCGCTCGTTTCTGTTAATTAGCTTTATGCCATAGAGTCACATTATATTTTAATCTTTATCTGTGATAATATCTTTGCTTCAACAAGTTTAAGACGTAAACATTATTTATGGGTCACATTTAATTAAAAAGAAAAGAAACGAAATAATATACATAGTGTTAATTAACTGAATAAAAACTGAACATAAAATTATATGAAACATTCAATCAGTCCAAAACATGGCCCCAAACTATACAGCATAGCTAGAAATAAATTTAATTATTTAATGTATTGGGTTGATCTTCATACAGAAGCCACTCCTTTCTGCGAAACTCGCAAAACAAATCCTATCTTCGTTTAGAATCTTTTAAATTCGGATATATAACAGAACATAAATAATTTACCCTCTCATTTTAAGACGTGAATGATACCTAATTTTATTCACCTCAAAGCACAAAAAAAATCATTTACAGATTGAAAAGATTGCATCAAACAATGTCGTTTCAAAATCGGTGAGTTGTACTTTTACCGTCACAAATTCTTAAGATATTTTCACATTTCGTCCCTTATAATATATCAAAGTGTATTTTGTTATTGTCAATGCAAAATACCTTTGATGCAAGACATTTGGTAATCCATCTGTTTTATGTACTGAAAATCACATTGTACAGGTCCGTATACACCGCTTGAACTTTTTAAAAACTATTTGTGACAAATGCCGTTTTCAAGGAAAAACACCTGTTTGATGGAAGGTATTGCTCCGACACATATACACCCTGATGATGTATATAATGATATTTGCTTCTTTTCTCTGTGCTAAAAGGCGTTATTTCTTTTCAAATTAACTGGACTTTATCTTTAAGACTCTAAACTATTTGTTTCATCCTCGTTTTTCGGACATTTTGGAAATAGATTCCAAATATTATCCAGTGCTTTTCGGGATATAATTAATATATACGTATGCTTTATATGTATATATATATATATATATATATATATATATATATATATATATATATATATATATATATATATATATATATATATATATATATATATACGCACATTTAACTTTAAAGGCTTATACTTTTAAATACTTTTTTGGAAATAAATAAACAATACCTATATCTTAAATTACAATATAGCTGGCTCGAATAACAAGGTAAAGCTGAACCCACGTAATCCTACCACCCTTCGAGAAAAGACACCTACAGCAAAAAACATAGCATACAATACTTATATAGCTTTACATTAATAATCTTAACACTTATTCTATTACACACACACACACACACACACACACACACACGCATATATATATATATATATATATATATATATATATATATATATATATATATATCTGTGTGTGTGTGTGTGTGTGTGTGTGTGTTGCAAAAATATGTGTTGCAGAGAAAAACAAAACGTTGGTAAGATATTACTTTCTAACTCTTCATTCAATAATTTTAAGTCAATAATTGTGTTTAGTGTATTGACCATGCAAAATTGTAACGTATTATAAAACAATTAGAAACTGATGTTTAGTGTATTGACCATGCAAAATTGTAACGTATTATAAAACAATTAGAAACTGAATCAGCTCAACAGGTAAGGTCCAGACGATGTTTTTAGAGAGGATCTTGTGTTGCCAACTACAAGTTTCAACATGAATAAATTGCACATACTGTCAAAATTTATAAAAGAAACTTAAAATGTAATTACCGTTTCACCTACAAAACTAAAATAATCAAAAGCAATAGAAGTAAACCCTTTGAGCTCGCGTCCACCATATCACTTTAATGGTGGTACCACGTGTATGTTCTTGTATTACAGTAAAGCAAAACGTGAGTGCGTGTTTCAACTTGATGGCTGTCCATTTAGGTGTACAAGCCAGTTATTACTTTTGTTTTATTCTCAAACAGTTTTGTACAACATTGTGAAAATCACCTTTGAGGTAAATTCATTCATAACGGTATTAATTTTGAACTTCGTCGACTAGTTTTCTTTCCTGATCGTTTTATTTCCCACCCAAATCTCAGTAGCATATATGAACAGAAAAGATCTATAAATATGTTTTCTTTACTTTCTAAATCTGACAAGTTTTATGAAAGTTTTCAAACGCACACCGTCAGATGATTCGTGGAAATATTGTTTGGGACAAACTTTCGTAGTATAAATTTGAGTATTAGAAACTATTTTACATGTTTCGGAAAATAGGTTGCTCATTTGATTTTACCGTTTCCTGCTGCAAAGGACGTCACTGCTATTACAATTCTTATTCATTGTGTTAAACATTGATGTAATAATTTTTTTTACTGATTTCCTCATTGAAACTCGAAAACTCGAAGCTTAATGGAAACAGCGTCTCTTGACAAAGTATATATATATATATATATATATATATATATATATATATATATATATATATATATATATATATATATATATATATATATATATATATATATATATATATAATATATCACATTATATCTCACATTATATATAGCTAGATATCACTATAAACTAACACAATGCAGTTATCGAATCGATATGACTGATACATTTATGATACTGATTTCTTTTTGTCACTTTGTTTTTTTTATGCTATTTAATTCAAAGTAATTTTCCCCTTCTCTCTCTTTGCCTGTATATTTGTGAGTTTTTTTTTTTGTATTATTGTCCTTACAAAATATATAATGTTTGTCCTTGCTTTCTTCCATTTTTTGAATATCGTTTGGACTTCAGCCTTTCTTAAACTATTTTCACCATTTACGTTTCAAAGATTAGTATTAGAGGTTGATACTTCAATTTAATTCCTGTGTGAGTCATATGTACAAACCAGTACGGGTGGTAACTTCAGTCAAAGACATAAAGCCAGCGACAATGAAGATCATACTGACGCGTTAGGTTAAAATGTTGTGCATTAAATTAGTATTTAATGTAAAAATATAGATGATTTATTTACAAATTTACAATATTTTTTTACTAGTTGTGAAGTATTTGCTGTAATTCTATATAGCAATAACTTACACACATTATTTCAAGAAACAGATTGCACCCGTAATTAGTACCCGCGACCACAGATCCACGTATGCGGAAAACTTCTCGTCTAATAATCTGTAATGGTCTTTCTTGATATAAAATACCCTGAATTTGAAACGAATCCAAAATAAACGTCTTTGAATGGTAACAGGAGCCCACCTGTATGAGTACTTAATTCAGACAACCCAATGTATTATTTCTTGAGGCCCATTCTTGAAACATGACTCACCAAATGACTTTGCCTACACACACGGATCGCGATGAATGTATCCTGCCCCCCCCCCCCACTCCCGACAGCCCCCATCAAAAGAAACAAAACATAAACCAAACTTGTCTTCATTTTCACTCGAGGTGGTAGTTTATAAATTGTCAGCCATGTTAAAATTTTAGTGCGACATAATGCTAACTAATAGCAACACTATTTACTTCCGTTCACTAGAGTTATGTAAACATTGAAATATTTAACAGTTAGCGTTTGATATAAATTATGATATTATGATCTAATATACGCACATATATTCTCTTCTATTCATCAGTGCAAAAGGGCACTTACCTCCACCACCCCTCGCCAGGTTCAAATATCGATCTGATCTCACAACACCGTGTTTTCTTTGACAATCGACACCTGATGCGTATGACTTATTGATTCAATTCGACCAATGAAGACTGGTCGCCTTCCATGAATTTACATTGATGCCTTTCTTTCTCTACGTATACTCATGATTCTATCATTATTTTATTTTTTTAAATATCTGTCTTGTTATTTTGATGCATGTCAATATGATTTGAATTTGTATTTGTATTCACCAAAGTTGATAAGGGACAATGAAATCTGGTCGAAGTCAAACCAGCTGGTTAACAAATACAGAATGCTCTTAGATGGTGTTGAATGTCAGTAAAAAAGTAAAATCTAAATATAAAAATCAGAGAATGTCCCCGAGTGGCCGAGTGGTCTAAAGCGCTGTCCGTTACGGATCACTGCCATCTCATCTCTGTCTGCGTGGGTTCGAGTCTCGGATTCGGCCAATGTGGATATGTGAGAAAGTTTGCCAGTTGCTTCTCGTGGGTCGGTGGTTATATCGTGGGTTTTCCTGGTTCTTCCTCCACCATTAATACTGGCCACCATGTATAGCCTATATTGTGCTGAGAAATGGTGATAAACCATAAAAAACAAGAACAAATAAACCAGAGAATTAGCGATAATTGTTTAAAATTAGTCCAGTACTGCAATTCTTAGAGTTGTATGATAATAATACATTTATCGTTGTAAACTGTTGTTAAACGCTACCCTTTAAAAAAATGTTTGGATGTTCTTGACCGAAGCAGATTCGACAGAGGACGATACGACATTTAGATGTTCTGGAGTTTTGGAGGCTCACAAGAATTTTTTTTGAGTATTAAATATATATTTGTACATCCATTCTCTGTCAGTCGTTTGAATAGTAGATCTTTATTTAATTTCTCAAACAGTCACTGTTGTATTAGCATTACTTCTCTAAACTATTCAAATACCAGTCTGCAATATATTGAACTCTTATTCGAACTACTCACGCATGCGTGCAGACTGTTCATTATTGATTTTGGCGCGACGGAAAAGAATGTAATAATGGCGAATAGCAACTTGCTGGTCCCAGTACACAGTTCCCAACTGCACGGCTATGTAGAGAGTCATTAGACGCAAAATAGCGCTATGTATGTTCTACATATAAGAACATATGAGAGAAGCCACGTTCGTTTCACTTTTTTTTGGCATAGTTTATATTGCGATTTTCTATGTTTTGATTGGCTTTCGAGGCATCATGTGCATGCCATCGAAACAGAGAGGAAGTCCCGTGTCAAACCGATGTTGCATCTCTTACACTCGATTATGAATGTACGGCTACAATGACCTCTCGAGCAGTTCGCTTTTATCTCATTCACCGATTAAAAGTGGTTATATAATCAACATTATGATGTAATCATTTGCACAACGTCAGAATTGATGTTAGGTTAACATACAACTTAACGAATCTTATAAATTGTTTCCTCACTGTCATAAATTTACTTTTGTTAATTTTATAGATGTGGGTTGGCATATTTCATTTTCCGTATTATTTCAATTTACCTTAGTCAAGGTATATAGTTCTGTTTAGGGCCCCACATGGTGTATCGTTCGTTTTCCCCATGCCTAAAGTTACATGTTTACGTTTAGCGGAAGGGTGTATATAATTAAGGGTTATATTTTATATTTGTCCCCAGTTCTTTAGTTTTACATTGTTAACCCTTTAAATTTAATTGATACGTTATAACTAGTATTATTTTGACGTACTGTTTAACCATATGCATATATAATGAGCTCTAGTAGATTTAAATTGCACAACAAACGCTATTCTTGTCTTTCACAAACACAAATGTTACCTTTATCTCTTGTACTGGTAACTTATTGTACATGCTTTTCTAAGACGAAAGAAACTAATGTTTTTTTAAAAGGTAAGAAGATTTTAGTTTTACCTCTAGTTAACAAGATTCACTGTTAACTTTTGAGGTGTTCATTGACTTGGAAGTAATAGATATTAAAGATTTTTGTACGGGGTCACTAATGTATTGCATATGAATATCTCTCCTTTGCATGTTTTTAATCAATAGGAAATAAGTTACTAATTTTATTATACATCTCTAGTGTGGCAGAGGTCATTATGCTATGACATTATCCGTCTTTCCATTGACGTGTTTTTCCGCACAATAACTTCCGTTGTACCCCACGTACTTTCTCCAGCTGTTTTGACAGTTCAAGGTCAGGATAAAGCCAATCGATTTCGGTGCATAAGGTCAAAGATCAAGGTCACATTTACTAATGTAAGAAAACTGGTTTCTTTTGAACTAAACATGTTTAGAAAAAGACTTTGTTTTGTATTCATAATATGTTTAATGTCAGCTGGAATTCTCATATAACTGAGATGCCTCAAGCATACGTTCAATTTGCTGATTCGGTTGTTTATATGCAGACTATTCTAATTTTGATCTTTTTGAGAAAAAATTCAACTAAATCCAAATGTATTGTATGCTATCTCATGCTATTGTAATATATAAAATACCTTTATTTCTTCCTCCTTCGTTTAATTCTAAAAACAGACCTAGATATAGTGTATTTTGTTTGATTCAGGAATAGTGTCACTAAAGATCACTAACTCTAATTTCGAAAGAACCTTTCCTAAATGAAGTGCTATCATTTGTATAAGTCATTATATACACGGTAAAAATGTAATAATAAGACCCATTAGAATGTTACTTTAGTTAATTGGGGTCATATTAACTTGTGTTTAAATATATACTGATGCCATAAAGACTTACATAATAGATGCTTATATAAATATCGTGTCTTAAGATCGTCTGGAATGGCATCAAAAAATCTTGCAAGGCACAGTGCGAGGGTGCAGAAGAAGCGGAAGACAGAACATGAGGTGGGAAGACAACATTAAGGTGTGGACAGGCATGGGATGTGGAGATTCCGAAAGAGCAATAGAGAAGAGGGAAAGATGGAAAGAATTGCATGTAAAATCAACTGTGGTGCCACAACGACCTCTTAGGTTAGGTGATTGATGATAATGTGACGGTGAAATTTTCTGTACCATTACAAACTTGTTTTAGTTTTAATGTTGTTTCTGTTGGTTGAATATTTGATATAGGCTCTAACATTGGTTAATAGCTGTGTTATATTTATACTTGTTACTTTAATCCCGATCTCATATTATATGACAATTAACCTCATACCATTAATTGCATTCAATACTAGCTATATGCCGATACATAACATACACAACGTCCGTACTATCTTCCAGAAATAACATTAAAGTGAACGATTCCTCATGTGGAGTACTCGAAACTGTTGCCTCTGAGGAGATGCACCAAAATTAAAATTTCTATAGACCGTATGGAAATCAACTAGGGTCAGTATATTTATATTTATCTTTATTACATGCAACAAAAACATACATGGACGACTAATATTTTAGTTTTCCTTTGAAAAATGCTCTTCCGTGATATTGAACTGAATTCATGCATTTATTATCAAAATGATTATTTTTGAATTGTGTTGCATAACTTTCAACAGTGTATAATGCACAAATAACAATAATGGTATTTGTTCAGACCCATTCGTAGTTACCCTTTATCTAGTTTACAAAACAGCAGCATTATACTGTTGTCAGTATACATTTAACAGCATTATACTGTTGTCAGTATACATTTAACAGCATTATACTGTTGTCAGTATACATTTAACAGCATTATACTGTTGTCAGTATACATTTAACAATTTCCAAATTAAATTTCTTCTTAAGACCTAAATCTGATTTATATTCATGATCCATCGAACTGCTAACTGATGGCTCAAATTTGGGAATCCACCAAGATCGATACAAAAATTGCTGCATCTGCAGTTTGCATCTCTTTATAGTGCCTATATCGATCGCTACAATAATTACAGCTGGGGTTAATGGGAACATCATCATTATTATTTATTAGTTATTAGTACACTTTGTTTGGCAAATGAACAATAATGTCTTTTATCCTGATATAATTATTAATTGTAGTACTTTTGGCAAATGTGATTGCATCGCAATTCTCAAACTCACATCTTCACTTAGTGCAGATATTTGAATCTGGAATCTAAAATGTGTTTGTGGTTGATGTTAAAATTCTTTTCATATTTTTGGGCTGTTATTTATTTTCAATATTTTCCCCATAAAATTAATTGATTGTACTGCTTGTTAAACGTAACATTTTGCTCCTTCGATAAACTTTCAGCCTACGTTTGGTGTTAAATGTTTCATTTCAGACAGCATTGTTAAAACATGTATAATATCATCCAACACTCAATTAAATTATATTACCACTAAAACGTTATATATGTTACCATCAATAATATTTGATACCTTTGCTTTGTAAGAGCTTGCATATTGTATAAAGTAAATGGTGGTGAACTTAGTGTAAACGAATAAAGGTCATCACTAATTGTATAATTAATATAATTACAACGTATTAACAGTTCATTTCCTTCTGTTCTCTCTTGAAAATAATTCTTGAACTAAGGTCTACTATATTATAAATGCTGCTCTTAATTAAAAAATAATTTATGTTATGTTTATACATGTTAGTCTGTTAAAACTGGTTCCAAATCTTGCAGCTTCTGGTTTTGACTCTTTACCCATTAGTTGATAAGAATATTTTGTTATGGTGTTGTTTACATCAAGTGTAGTATGTACTCCAGATCATGCTTTTTTATATCAAGCAATTTGGTAACATCACAGTACCAAACATCATATTTTAGTGAAGTTACATTAAAACATCTCTAACGTACTTTTGAGTTTATCAGTGTTATTTGATAGGTTTTATTGGCATCCATGAGTATTGATGTTCGCAGAGCTGCAGTACATCATACTTACATCATAGTTGCATTTAATTTCAGAATTGAATTGTTTGTTTAAAACACATTTGTTATATGATATAAATGTACCTTATGATATAAATGTACCTTATATACATATATATATATATATATATATATATATATATATATATATATATATATATATATATATATATATATAATTTAAGGCATTGTCCCTAGAGATGCCGTGCAGCCCAGCAGAGATGTTAAATCATCTTTATGTACATGTCATAGTTCCGACAGTTTTAATTGTAGTACAATTAAATTAATATATTTTTTCGTGGATGCGTATTGTTCTGTTCTCATTCAATTGTGTTATATATTTTTTAAATCCATATATACATTCGGGGACAATACGTTTGGCACTAATAAGTGTACTCGAAACTGAAGAATCGCACGACTGTTTTACCAACACATTAGAAAACATAATAGCAACATTTCGTTGTTCATCGTTATAACTAAAAATATTTATCACGCGTAACGATACATATTTAACAGGTGCAATATAACACCAAGCAATATGTACAAATTCGTCATTGGCCCTTGACAGCTTCAGTTGACCAGTCCAATATCACACCAAGCAACAGTACAATTGCGTCCTTGTCCCAAAAGATGTTTAGTTTACCCTTTCAAAATAAGCAATGCGTACAGCTGCGATCTTGTCCACTTTCACCTTCAGTTTACCAGTCCATTATCAGACCAAGCAATAATTACAACTGCGCCCTTGTCCCTTGACGTCTTCAATTTACCAGGCCAATATCAGATCAAGCAATACGCAAATCTATGTCCTTGTCCCTTTACATCTCTATTTCATTAGTCCAATAGCTGACATGATATTAGTGTTACGTGCTTCGGCTCGAATAAGCAGCAACACAGAAAGAGTGAAAACTAACAAGCTTGTATAACTTTAACAATGATTTATTTAGTACAATTATTTTCATAAAATAAATAAACTTACAGTTTTAGAGAATCAAATCCAACATTAATCCAATATAGAATTCACAAAAATAATCCACTAATGGAATTGTAAGAGTCCTGATAAATAAATGTTCTAATAGTTCCAGGTTCGAATCTTGACGATGTAATCCAAAATGGCTGACAATGTCACGTGATGCAGTTCTTGTTTAATTTATCATCCACATGAATTATGAGCACATGTTTTCTCCTCCAAATAAATAATAAATCCTCTTTCTTCAATGAATTGACACAAAGTCCAGAATAATTATAACACTCAAACATGAAATACACAACTTAACTTTAAAATAAGCCCAAATTCTACTAAAGTTAGCCTCCAAAACACAGCTATATATATATGTTATTCCCTCGTAAACAAGAGGAATCATGTGATTCTGGAAGGTCACAGAAAGAAGCTACCTTCTCCAAGTCACGTAATAATGGAATGATCTAGAAGGATATCATTCACTTCCCACCCTCAAGAACAAAAATAAAAATGTTGTCCTTGAAATTGACCAATAGTTTTAGAGGCTTGTTGACAATGTCTAAAGCATGGTCAGGATTTAGGTCAAACAAGCCAAGGTCAAAACTTGTTTACAATTAGAGCCTAAACTGAATTTTCTAGAAAAAAAACTCCCAATTAATGAATAAATATTAAACCCTAAATGACAAAATTGGATTTAACAATAAAAAATAAAATAAATTAAATCCAACAGCCGTAACACCTTCCCCCATAAAATAAAAAGAAAGGTTTATATGATAAAACTTTCTTTTTATCACAAACCAATTTACATCTGCGGTTACAAGAACTAGTACAAATTACACAATATAATAAATTATACATGGGAAAGAGTGTCTACAATTATATTATCAAGAAATAGCCTCAAATTTTTAACTTGTCCATGTCCCACAAAATGTCCTAAGAAAGCTACTCTCGCAAGGCAAAACTCACTTTTAAATAAATTAACAGTCAGATACGCATTAGTGAGTCTGTCAAAGAATTTTCTAATTGTTGCTAGATGTTCTTTCCAGATTTAGTTGTAGATGATGACGTCACAAATCTCTAGACCAGAGATGAACATTTTTATGAGACGTTGAAATGGACTTTCTTTATATTGGTAGAGTCCTTTTGGAGTCGCAATGTTGAGTTTTCCTTTGCTCTTTCCGTAGTGGAATCTGCCAAAATCCTTTCAGAAGGTCAGAATTTGGTGACGTACTTGGCATTCCCAATTTTATCAATAGAATAGTCAATTCTTGTTAATGGGAATGAATCTGTTTTTGTCACTCTGTTCACCTTACTTTAATCAGTGCACATACGGAAAGTTTTATCTGGTTTAGGAACAAGTATGCATAGTGAACTCCAATCACTTTTACTGGGCTTGATAAAATCATTCTCCAGCAAAAATATTGAAATTCCTTTTCCAAGTATTCCTGTTTGAGTGGACTCATTCTGCATGGAATTCTCAATCTCAACGTCATGAAAATTTTGTTTGTCATTGTAAAAATATCTGGACATAAGTGCTCATATAATAATAATAACTTTCAATTCATTTCTTTCTTGCACTTGCAACTGTGAAAGTTTCTGGTCTAGATTTTTTTATAATTTCTGAATTCCAACAATTCGTCGCTCCAATGTCAGTAGAATCCGACGATATTTCTTCACTAAGTGGTACAGGCACAACTAAATTAATTACATATTTAACATGGCTATCTGTTTCAATATACTGGTACTCCTATAATTAATTTATATCCCAGGAGCACTAATACTATAATTTAACTAATTCATTTTCTTCTTAACTTTGTAAGGGCCGTAATATCTAATTTGAAGAAAAGTAAGAAGAATGAACAAGAGTAACACAACTCCATTATCAGACTTAAACGTTCTCTCCCTTTTAGTTCTTGCAAACCATAGTTTCATTTTTAACTTGAATTGCTGAATTGGGCATTCATTCATAACCTGCTGCCAAATTCCAAACATAAAGTTTGAACCTTGATCAAACTGAATAGATTTGGGAAGGCCATACTGAGTAAAAAACTTTATCAAAGCTTTTACTGTAGTTTTAAATTTTATATTCCTCAACGAAATAACCTCTGGTAACCTTGTTGACGCACACAGTATGGTCAACAGGTATTGGTTATTTGACTTGGTCTTAGGTAAGGGATCTACACAATCTATCATAATTCTACCAAATGATTCGTCAAAGGCAGGAATAGGTTGCAGATGAGCCTTGGGTATCTTCTGATTGTTTTTTCCTACCATTTGACAAGTATGACAAGATCTACAGTAGTTGGCAACATCACTTTTGATTTTTGGCCAATAGAATTGAGTCAAGATCTTGTGATACATCTTATTAATCCCTAAATGACCAGTCAAAAGAGTTTCATGGGTCAAATTAAGTATTTCCTGTCTGTAAGGTTTTGGAACTACTATTTGATAGTTCACTGACCACTCATCACCAACAGGTACCTCGGAAGGTCTCTATTTTCTCATAAGAATTCCATTTTTAATGAAATAACAGACAGGAACTTCAGTGACTTCTTTCTCATTTATGACCCATTGAAACAAACAGGAGATCTCAGGATCTTTTCCCTGTTCGACGACAAGTGACTGTCGTTTATCACCCTGATTAAGAGAATGAGTTATTAAAAGAGGATCACTATGATCAATACCTTATGATTGATCTAAACCAAGAGTAAATGTGATCTCATCAAAAACCTGACCTATACAAGCGCCAGTTGAAGGAATGCTGCCTTCTGTAACATCACTCTCAAAATCATCACCCTGATTAGAATAAAGAGAATGAGTTGTCAAAAGAGGATCACTATGATCAATACCTTCTGATTGATCTAAACCAAGAGTAAAAGTGACCTCATCAAAAACCTGACCTTTACAAGCGTCATTTGAAGGAATGCTGTCTTCTATAACATCATAAACCTGACCCACGCAGGTGTCAGATAAGGGAATACTGCCCTTTTCAACTTCATTCTCAAGAGCTTTCTTTACCATAGCTCTAGTAACCGTACAAGCTTGAAGTATATCAGGGATTTCTTTTTCAATTGGATCAACTTTCTGATCCAAATTAGGCTTGTCAGTTACAAGTGTATTAACCACAACCTTGTCTCCAGCTAAGTCGTTGCCTAGCAATAAATCTATTCCCTCAACGGGTAAAGCCGAGACTGTTCCGATTGTCACAGGTCCTGATACTAAGTCTGATGACAAATTTACACAATGGAGAGGAACATTAACAACGCCGCACTCTACTCCCTGAATAAGAACACTTTCATTAGAAGAAGACTTCTCAGAAAAAGGCAAAGTACCTGATAATAAAAGACTCTGAGAGGCTCCTGTGTCCCTTAAAATTTTAATAGGGGTGGGATTGGCCAAATCACCCAAGAGTGATATAGAACCCTTCGATATGAATGGTTCATAATTCTCCATATCAAAATCAGACTGGGATTTATTAGACCCAACAATTGTATTGCTTTCAATACATGACTGTGACCTTGACCCCTTGTAAATAAGAGCATTTGGAACAGGCCTGTCTTGATTCTGATGCCTATTTTTCAATTTGTAGCAATCAGAAATAACGTGTCCTTTTTTCATGCAAAAGTTACACGTCGGGAGAGACAAGGATCTAGAATCAAACTTCTCTGAAGTCTGATCTTTGAAAGTTGTGTTAGTTTGAGTTTTAGAAGGGCTAGAATTAGGCGGAAATTCTTTTCTGCCATTAAATTGTTGAGTATAAGTCTTGTTAACAAAAGGAACTTTATGTGTCAAAGAATATTCGTCAGCAGCTCGAGCAGCATTTTCCAAGGTTTCAATCTGATGCTCATCAAGATAAGTTTTAACATCACTATGAACACAGTTTTTGAACTCTTCAATTAATATAATTTGCTTGAGATTTTGATAATCCTGTTCGACTTTCTTGGCTAAACACCATCTATCAAACAACTGCTCTATTTGTCTAGCAAATTCGATATGAGTTTGTCCAGCTTCTTTTCTGTAATTTCTAAATTTTTGCCTATAAGCTTCAGGAACTAACTCGTAACCTCTTAAAATGCATTCTTTAACTACGTCATAATCACCACTTTGCTGAACAGACAGTGAAGTGTAAATCTCACTAGCCTTACCAGTAATTACACATTGTAGTAACTGAGTCCAATTCTCTCTTGGCCACTTTAAATTTTCTGCAACTTTTTCAAAAAGAATAAAATATTTGTCTACTTCTTTTTCTTTGAAAGGGGGCACTAATCTAATATTCCTTGCTAAATCAAAATTTTGATTTGAAGTATGATGATGATTCTCACTTGCCAGCTCCATTTCTTTCATTCTAATTTCATATTGTAATTGTTTTTCCTTCTCCCTTTCCTGAAATTCCAGCTTCTTCAACTCTAATTCTCTCTCTCTCTCCTCTCTCTCTCTCTATCAATCTGCATCTGCTCTTTTTGTAATTCAATTTGTTTCTCTTTCTCCCTTTCCTGAAACTCCAGCTTCTTTAACTCTAATTCACTCTCTCTCTCTGAAGCTCCAGCTTCTTCAACTCTAATTCCATCTTGAATTTTAATTCTAATTCCTTCAGTTTAATGTCAGAGTCTGGTGTAGACTTACTGACTGGAATCAAAGCACTTTGTTCCAAAACATCCTGTTCTACCAAATACTGGACCAAAATCTTTTTGATATCTTGTTTCGTTAAAGAAGCCTTCACTTCGGAAAGATCGTATTTCCTGGCAAGTTGAACCAACTCGTCTTTTTTGAAAAGATCTAATTGCTCCTGGGTAGGATTAGAAAGAAATATTTCTACCTTAGATGTCATTTTGATACAAGCGTGTCAGTCTCACTAAAGATTTAAAATTCTCAAAAACTAGGGGAAATTCAAATTTAAATTCAAATTTATCTCAAATCTCAATCCCGGACGAGCCCCCAATTTCTATGTTACGTGCTTAGGCTCGAATAAGCAGCAACACAGAAAGAGTGAAAACTAACAAGCTTGTATAACTTTAACAATGATTTATTTAGTACAATTATTTTCATAAAATAAATAAACTTACAGTTTTAGAGAATCAAATCCAACATTAATCCAATATAGAATTCACAAAAATAATCCACTAATGGAATTGTAAGAGTCCTGATAAATAAATGTTCTAATAGTTCCAGGTTCGAATCTTGACGATGTAATCCAAAATGGCTGACAATGTCACGTGATGCAGTTCTTGTTTAATTTATCATCCACATGAATTATGAGCACATGTTTTCTCCTCCAAATAAATAATAAATCCTCTTTTATCAATGAATTGACACAAAGTCCAGAATAATTATAACACTCAAACATGAAATACACAACTTAACTTTAAAATAAGCCCAAATTCTACTAAAGTTAGCCTCCAAAACACAGCTATATATATATATGTTCTTCCCTCGTAAACAAGAGGAATCATGTGATTCTGGAAGGTCACAGAAAGAAGCTACCTTCTCCAAGTCACGTAATAATGGAATGATCTAGAAGGAAATCATTCACTTCCCACCCTCAAGAACAAAAAATAAAAATGTTGTCCTTGAAATTGACCAATAGTTTTAGAGGCTTGTTGACAATGTCTAAAGCAAGGTCAGGATTTAGGTCAAACAAGCTAAGGTCAAAACTTGTTTACATTTAGAGCCTAAACTGAATTTTCTAGAAAAAAACTCCCAATTAATGAATAAATATTAAACCCTAAATGACAAATTTGGATTTAACAATAAAAAATAAAATAAATTAAATCCAATAGCCGTAACATTAGTACAACAACTCTATCCTTGTCCCGGGGTCCTGAGTGTCCAAGTGGTCTAAAGTACTCTCCTTTCTAACGGATCGCTGCCATCTCACCTCTGTCTGGGTGTATTCGAGTCGCGGAATCGGTCAATGTGGTTATGTGAGAATGCTTACCAGTAGCTTCTCGTGGGTCAGTGGTTCTTATCGGGGTTAACTCGGGTTCTTCCTCTATCTTAATACTGGCCGTCATGTAAAGCCTATCTTGTGCTGAAAAATGGCGTAAAACCCTACTACAACTACAACTATCCATGTGCTTTCATATATTTAGAATACCAGTCCAGTATCAGACCAGCAATACATATAACTGCGTGCTTACACATATAGAGGTTCAGCATATCAGTAATTATATCGTCAATTGTTCAACATATAAAGTGTTATGTCTGATATTGTTCATCTCTTTAAAACTGGTTGACAATTTGATAAGATATTGAAATTTCTATTGTAAATTAGTAACATAATCTGCATGAAGAGAAAACTTTACAATCATATTACTGTTCCCATTCAGAATTTCCATTATTTCCGCTGAATCAGTCTGTAAACCTCCCCCCCTAACGATGTAGGTATTCATCAAATTAATTGTTACTATTTATAATAGCATAATGTTGCATAGTAGCATCCAATTACACATTAATAGTGATATTTGTTAATGTCTCAAAAATTATGCAGGACATTACATGATATAATTATATAATGTATATGCTAATGTCTTTCATTTAATATTATAATATATTTTCAAAAAACATATTTTTCTAATTAAATATAAAGGAAACGTAATGAATTTAATGAAAAATTATTAATTGATTTTTACGATTTTTCTGAGTCATAATTTGATAAAACGTTAACCCTGGATGTCTAATTTGAATACAGTAAATTTATGTTTAGTATTTTGTGTTTGATTGCCACGAATAACATTCCACAACATACCCCATATTTAGGCACGATAGATGAATACAGAAAAGTAGAATACAACATATTACCCTCACATCATGCAATGCAACGTTTGAAAGTCTATATTAATACAAGTATTAAACGGCGAGCCATTGTGGGAGCTGGTATGCTCCAAGTTTGGATACGGATATTGAAAATCTAACTTTGAAATATAAAGACAAAAACGAATTTAAAACAGAAATTACCAAACTATATACAGCATGTGTTATTAGAATCAAATATTAATATTGGACTAATAATGAATAATCTTCATAAAATATTCCAATTAAACCTTAATTTAAATTAATCATTGTAGTTCGAATTAACTTTGTACAGCGAAATTTTGAAAATTATAAAAAATAAGTTTTAATGTAGACTCTTTTCCAACCCAACGTTGAATGTCTAAAATTTTCTGCACCCTCTATCTTCTCATTATTAAATATAATTATTTTGCTACAAAGTTTTATATTTCTTTATATGTAAGCACAATATATTATATTATGCACGTTCGCAGTTTCTGGAGGTATGTTTGTATAAAATTATAATGTAGGTTAATATGTGTTTCGTCTTAAACAACCTATCTCTGCAAGTATTAATTTTACCTGATAAAGGTGTAAATAAAGAGCATTTAAACAACCTATCTCTGTAAGTATCACCTTTACCTGATGAAGGTGTAACATTTAAACAACCTATCTATGCAAGTATTACTTTTACCTGATGAAGGTGTAACATTTAAACAACCTATATATGCAAGTATCACCTTTACCTGATGAAGGTGTGAATGAAGAGCATTTAAACAAACTAAACTAATAACACTAGAAGGCATAATTTGTATTTCAATTTTACTTCATGCCATGTTCCCATATATGCACATGTAGCCTTCTTGTGTAGATTTCATTCTAATGCCATTATCACTTGAATAGTCATTTTCTCAAGCAAAACATTTGCATATTTCATTACGTATTGTTTCTATTTCATTATAATGTAGGTAAAGTTCACATAATTCGCGAAATCGTGAAATATTGCATTGATTAATTTTCCCCTTTTCTGTAGGTAGTATTGTATATGATTATTAGGATGTGCGAATGGTCAGTTTGTACAGTTTCATATTCAAATCAAATCGATCGGCGGTTCGATAACAGGTTAGGGGAGTCTATGTGAGAGTAACTTAGCTCCCATTCACGTTAAAATTATAAGATTATATTTCCTTATTCATCGAACGATATTTCCAAATTTGAACGCTTAATTCATTAAATATACATTAATATTTTTAGTAGAGAAAAATGGATTAATAAAATTCAAAATTTCTTTGGAATGAATAAAATATAATATTGCCCATATCAGAAAATGAAAATATTAGCATGTGTTAATTGAAAATTATTGCAAAAGTACAAAGAAATAGCAGCAAACATTATGATACCAAACATGTGAGGCATGTTGAAACATGTCAGTACTGAAGAACTTTTAGAATCGTCGATTCTGAAGGAATCTACTCGAAAGAACAACGTCAATTATTAACCCGCGAAAGGTAAAATGGTATAATCTTTCAAAATTGATAAAGGTAGATAGACGTGATATTTAATATAAATGCAGGACAATATGTGTGGGCCCTATGAAACATCCAGTAGGATCCAATGAATTACAACTTGAAACAACGGTGGACCCTCTGACCGTTGTGTTCCTCCGGAATTTGTCCTACCCTGTCCACTGTCCAGGATATGACTTTTCCTATGTGACCAGAATTACAATTTGTACAAATCTACATGTATTTAGATGACTCTTCCAGACTATATACTCGCGAAAACACGAGGACTTACAAATCTCTGTGTTGCATATCATTAATTTCATAGTGGATAAATGTATACAGGTGAACACAGCAAAATCAAATGCCAACGTAATCAGATCCAAAGTCCAATCTGAGAAGCCACATGAGAATAGCAACTAGTACTGTAGCAACTGGTCAGTGAAAGTGTATCACATGGTGAGTAAACTCATCATTAATATCCATATTTATTCAAGGAATTAGAGAGAGAGAGAGAGAGAGACAGAGACAGAGACAGAGACAGAGAGACAGAGAGACACAGAGAGAGAGCAAACTTCTTAGCCAATCCAGTGTATCACATTCATTCCCATTTAATTTAGTAACTAAATGGCAAATCGTTGAGGAAACTGCCTAATATGTGATGTGTTGCCTTTTGTATTTATGTGATGCTAGTTAGACAGCTTGCTTTTTTCGGATTATTCATTACTATGATGTCATAAGGGGTTGGGGTAGTGTAGTTAAGATGAGAGTCGCGATCAATGCTGTAAGATAAAGCAGAATATACTTATTTATTGTTAAAAATACATGTACTGGATGAAAACGAGCAGTTCATCTCTAATACGTGTTGGCTGGCATGCTAATGTTTATTACTATCTATGGCGGTCTGTCTATCTATAATAACAAATGTTCTATTCATGGAAGTTAACAAAGAACTTTCAAATAAGTATTAGGTGAAATTAGATCAATATTTGGAGGAAAACTTTATCAATTGTGATACATTAGCACCATGCTTAATGAATATGTGTAAATGTAAAATTAGATTCAAGCCTTGACATGAAAAGGCTTATAGAACACTACATGTAATCAAGAAGATTAATGTATTCCTACAGCTAATCAAAGACTAATCGCAGATCCCAATATACATATGAATTGGCAAACGTTTTTTGTTTCTCAGTATTTGGTAAAACTATAGAAAATTTATGAAAAGGTGTTTAAATTAAATTAGTAAGACCAGCCGAAATTGATCAAATAAAATATTTTGTGATTTTTTAATAGATATCGATAGGCGTAAATCTAACTAAACGCAAAATTTATATGACTACATCCCAAAAATGTAAAATATTTATGTAAGTTAAATATGTATTAATCTTATGATAATCGCTTAATGCATAAATCTTGCAAAAATGCCTAACTATTACATAGGAACTCGGATGGTGTTTTATTGGAATTTAAAACAGGAAATATTTAGAATGATTTATGACACAGCAGATGAGCTTTCATATAATAAAATTTAAGAAAAATGTAAGGACGAATTCATTGTTCTCAGTCCTTCAGCCATCCTAGCAATAACTAGTACTGGAAAGTTCCCTGCGCAATGCAACTTCAATATCATGGGCTTTTCTATCGTCCAATCATTTATTGTCCCAAGGAAGTTCCCTCTCCAATGCAACCTCATTATCCTGAGCTATTTTATCATCCAATCAATTATTGTCCCAAGGAAGTTCCCTACGCAATGCAACATCATTATCATGGGCTTCTCTATCGTCCAATCAATTATTGTTCCAAGAAAGATCCCTATGCAATGCAACATCATTATCCTGAGCTCTTTTCTCGTCCAAGACATAACTAGCCTAGGGAATTCCCCACAAAATGCAACATCATTATCCTGTGCTCTTTTCTCGTCCAAGACATGACTAGCCTAGGGAATTCCCCACAAAATGCAACTTCAGTATCCTGAACTCCTTGGTTGTCCAACTTATGATTAGTCAAAAGACGTTCACACACAATGCAACATCGGTAGTATGGGATCCTCTATCGCTCAAAACAATTAATGCCTCAGGAATGGTTTGCTGTATTAGTATGTATATTTGTTTTAGTGTCTATGTATACTTAAGTGTTTCTCCAGGGTTTAACGCCATTTTTCAGTAAACGATAGACTATACATGACTACCAGTATTATTGGTGGTGGAAGAACCTTGGAAATACCCAGAAAGAATCACCGACCCACGAGAAGCTACTGGCAAGCGTTCTCACATAACTACATTAGCCAAAGCTGAGACTCGAACCCACGCAGGTAGAGGTGAGATTGCAGTGATCCGTAACGGAAAGCGCTTTAGATCACTCGACCCCTTATACTTAAGTGTTTAAATGCCTATAGTATTACTGTATGAATACTCATCATTTAGATTCATTATACATGGTTCACGGTATGTGGTATGGCCCTCATTTTGTAATTGTAATATGTCTCGTTAATAACAGGTTATAAAAATAAATCATATTTATTCAGACGAAGGTAACAGTAAGATAATCCCAGCAGATATTCAAACACAATCATTCGTTGAAATAAATAAAACAAGAACTGCTCAAAAAGTAGCCGAAGTAAAATCTAGAAATTTCGGCATGAACATTGCCATTCCAACCTGTTAAATAAGCTAGTCTCTGAATAATTTACCGAATAAAGCCTGCAGTTAATGGTTATTGGCGTGTCGTCTTCCTCATGTAAATTCTATAAGACTTTGGTATGCTAAATATTTTATCATGACTTCATTTGCTCAGCGGAGGTTTCGATGATTCGATCTAAAACACTGTTCGTTTTCCCTTTTCATTCAACACCTCTTTTTTCGATTGTTGTATTCTTTAACTTCATTTAATTCACTAATTATTTTATTGGAATGTGTGATTAACTGGAGAAGTAAGGTACCATTTATACATCTTTTAATTGTTATTCTGTGCGTTAGTTATTATTTCGTTTTATTAGAAAAAATCAAATTGATGTCCATGTAATGATACTTCTCGAATAAATAATGATCTATGACTGGAGTTTGTCCAGGACTCTGTTTGGCGAAGTGTCATCATCTTTCTCCATGCGATGATAGCCCTCTATCACTAGCCCAGACAGGGCTGAGGGATACAAATACAAATTGGACATGACGTTAACATGTTGCCAGTGCAGTAGTAATGTCCTGATAGTGACCTTCCTTTACAGACGTGTTCAACTGCCAATATAATTTACCTTAATCATTCAAGGCATTGGAATTGATACTCACAAGTGCCATTGCATTGTAATTGCCCTTCGGATTCCATTATGTTTGAAAGACATAACCATACAGAAAATGTGTCGGCTTTTCTCTCTTCTGCCAAACGTATCTTATTGTCGATACACTAGTGTCATCATGTCATGTTTTGTGACCTAAAGAGATATACATGTATATATAGGCGTTAATGAAACTTCGCACCGATTGCGTAATTTGAGAATATTTGAATAAATATTATCAAATATGTACTATATAGATTTATCGATGACTGTGACAGACAAAACCTCAAGTTAGTCTATCTTTCTACTTACGTCAGTGCTTTTACCAGCAATTGCAATTTCTGATTTGAAGTTTATTAGCAAAATTGTTGGGAAGCGTTCATTTTGTGTGTAATGGAGTGCTCCTTTTGGTCCGCATTCTAATTTTAATTTAGAATAATAGTATTTTCAGAAACGTAGTGTTAAAAACAATCATAATTCGATCCCGTGAAACTGTCCATGTCTTGTGGCTGATTAATTAATTTTCCTCAACACTTTGTCATGCAAAAGAAACTTGATGGGATAAAAAAAATTAAACGATAGAATTTATCGAAAGGTTTACATGTAGGAAGATATTTGGATTGTGGCATAATGTAATTATTTAATAATATTACATAGTCTTTGAATTAGGCTAAAGCATCATATGTAATATTGCAAGCATAGAACAACATTAATCTAATTAAAGATCTAATAATAGTGTCGTTTAACGTGAATTATTTCTTACTGAATAAAAGCAAATTGAAGTTCCTAAGCCAAGTTTGGTTTTTACTAACGTTCCGATGTTTACCTTGTTTTAAAAATATCTACCGTTTTAATTGTATTATTTAAATTAGTATGAAGATACAAAACACAACTTTGAGTTACCCTAAATGGCAAACCAATAACAGAGCAATATAAGAAAAAAGCTGCTTCTTGTCTCAAGGGATTGGTAGTTTACTCAAGTCTCTCGTAAATATTTATTTTAAATGGTGAACGTTGGCACGGAGAGTTTTCGGAGAGGAGGTCAAGAATATAAGCTCCCAAAATCGAATAGTTGATATGTATGTATGTATGTATGTATGTATGTATGTATGTATGTATGTATGTATGTATGTATGTATGTATGTATGTATGTATGTATGTATGTACAATAAAATAAAGCTTACAAGGGTAATGTTCCTAACGCGAATTGAAGACTCAAATGTTATGTTTGGGCTTTAGTGCAACATCAACGAGGTTCTATCATGCAGAGGAAATGGGAGGAAACTGACATGTCCGGAAACAAAGTGATCACATCATCTAACTTGGGCTGACCTATGAAAGATTAAAACCTGCAGCCTTTCAGTTTGACCCACCAATGACAAATCACTTCTTTCACAGTAAACAAACTCGTTGGTAATGTCGGTGTTTACCTGCGTGCAGTGTGAACAATCCGCTGGAGTATTTTCATTCACCATCACACACTGCTCCGGTGGCCTAGTGGTAACAACATCCACCTCGGAAGCATGAGGACACGGTTTTGAACCCCGACCGAGCATATAACAGACAAAAAGTTTCTAACAGCTGCCTCGCTTAAGAGGTTACTGTTAGGACTGCTAGGCATGATGTCAGGATGATGTGACTGGGTGGGGACATCGTGCACAATGTCTACGGCATAATGATCATGTGCTAGAATCACTATAAAATTTGTTACACTGCAGATATCGTACAAATACGACTGAAATGTTTTTAAAGCTTCGTTCAAATCCAAATCACCCACACACAAACACACTGAAAGAACCAAGCTAGCTAAAGTCCAGTGGTGAAACAGTCACATATTTTACTCTTTTAGTATCATGTAGCATGTGTTAGATCATTTGCAATTGCACTCGGCGTTGTAAACTTTTTCACATTCGCTAACGTCTGGTCACGGTGGAATACGTTTCATATTGAAACAAAAGGTCTAACATGTTAAAGTAGTGACACTTGAATGGAGGTAATTGAAAGCAAGTTCCTGTAGGTTGCCGTTCTTGAATGTTTATTTATAATCCACGATCTGTGCAAAAACCCTTAAACTTCTTTGCACGAGACAATATAGTGTTTTCTCGTATGAAGAAGGAAATTGTTATATTGCCTAACATCTACATACAGATATCTGACTACATACGTGTCAAACATGTCAGTCAACTGACCAATGATAAGAGCATGATTTGCATTTTAGTCTAGAATTGATTTCATGATGTTGGCTCACAAACATTGTACTTTGGAGCCCCGAGTTCGTCTAGACTAAAACTTGAGACTTTCTAAGACATTTGAACTTTCAAACTACACAACTAATTTTATTTAACTTTTATTTTGAGTTCGTATATTTTTACATAGAACAACATGTATGTACTATGTTACAAGATGCCTGTATATGTGATGATGTTTCATTTGGAACTTCTTTGGGTTCTATGTTTAGGTGTGACACTATTTTTCAGCGGATGATAGACTATCGATGGCAGCTAGTATAACTGGTGTAGGAAGAACCATGGACTTAGGTAAGCTTTGGGTTGTTTTCTCACTACAGAAGGCATTTGAGCATTATCACTGATTCAAAGACGTAGCACCAGTTTATAAAATGTTAGACGTTGCATCTTCGAGATTAACTGGATGTAATTTTGATCATAAAGCACATTCATAAACTTTGAGTGGAGGACGAACTCAATTAAAACGTGTCATTAGCTGTTATAACTTTATTGCATCACACTCATAGTCAGCGTTGTATTGTTAAAGCCAAAATGTTTCAAAGCATAAGTTTCAATACAATTATCCTATATACTTGAAGAAGAAAAAATCGATAATTCAAAATCTTAGCAATGTTTTTAAGTAAAGAATTGTTGTTATGCCAATGTGACCAGAGTTTGTTTATATATTGATTACAAATTATGTAAAATCTAAACATCATCATAGTAAATCTTTATTTTGGCAGTCGGGAAGGAAACTTTCGAGAAGATTTGTTTCCATTTGAAGCCATGCTATTTAACTATGCTGCACAGTTATCATTCTTCGTGTACAATATTAAATATATCGCATGATAGTGAAACCATAATATTTGATTTTAACAATATCTAATGACTCAAGGTTGCACCTTAACAGCAGCTCTCTGCCAGTGAAAGCGCGTTGTGTATGTTATCATGACAATTGCAGTTATACATCACAAAAAGGGTCCAAACCGATGGAGTTGTAAGCTACAGTAATTTACAGGACTGACTTTTTTAATTTAATTTCTCTTCCTACATTTTAGAAGAAACGCAATGTCAATGTGGTTCGTAAATCGCCTAAGGTTTTAATTTTGCTAATTAGATTAATGCAAACGTTAAAACGTAGGTTCGACACCATGTCATCTAGTCGACAAGTGCGACCAGTGAGGATGCTGTAACTAAATAATCTCCTCATTAGCTGACTTGATTAATTTTCCGCTGGAAGAATATTATTTGTGGAAAGTGTGAAGACATTGGATCGAGGATATAAATCAGCGAAAGAGCAAGCCGGAATTTACGAGACAGTACTAATCGTCGACTATAAATTGAACAATTGTGAATCTAATTGGATAGCGTAGCTTTTGTAATCTTTTCATAACCGATAAAAGTTATTAGGATTGAAAAGTGAGAAAAATTGTCTCTCATATATTGTTTGAGTAACTCAGGACTGACTTTCTTTCGAAAGTGTGTGATGCCAGGAACAGGAACCATTCCATTGTTGAACATTAGCAAACACTAAACTGTGCAGAGAGAGAGAGAGAGAGAGAGAGAGAGAGAGAGAGAGAGAGAGAGAGAGAGAGAGAGAGAGAAAGAGAGAGAGAGAGAGAGAGAGAGAGAGAGAGAGAGAGAGAGAGAGAGAGAGAGTCGTGCTCAGTGGCATGGTCAAATATAATTATGATTTTGAATGATGTCTAAATATCTTTAATGATTAAAGTATCTCCTGTTCAGTTTTTACTTTCTTTATGTCGCTTCGTCTATTCACAACTCACTTCAACATAATCTACAACGATGGATCAATACTAAAATGAACTGCCTTATAGTGTTTGAAAACTGTTTAAAACGTACACTAGGATGGAATACACTTTTATGGGACATCTTCAGCAACCGTTCTTCAGCTTCCACATGATATTCTAATTGTCTTCGCTGTGAAGGAAGAGCTTCATGTATCGTTGCTGGTGTCGTTGAAGTACTCGTCCTTGGCTGACTCTGCGCTCATCTGGCTATATCTTATCGCCCTAACGCTCTTTGATCTAATAATTGTAGAAAGCATACATAAGATGCATGCTCGTGTCGAGGTTCAAAATTACTGTATAAATGGGCGTTTGAGCTTCATGTGTATCCTTTTTGGAAGAAACGGTAACAAGGTTGCAATGATACAGAGGAGCTTGTTCTTCTCGCTGTCAGGTATAATTAAATCCACCAGGATTTTCGGACACAGTTTTCCAATTGTATTGCCAATTTTTTTTTTTCATATGTTTGAAGTCTTCCTCAAACTGCGTGGTTTTCAGATTTATAAGACCTGTCTCACAACAATCACCGTGACCTTTTACAAGCACGTTCTTCGCCTCGAAGTCAGTATAGATAATATATCCAACATGCGCTGGGCCATGGTGTTTCTGGTAGGACAAGAGATTTTCGGCTGGTTCCGGTAAAGCAACGCGCTGAGGGTTTCTCAATCTTTCGTGTGGACTTACAGCATGTGGACCTTGCATAATGAGTGTAGGCACCGGCAGTAGAAATAGTTCTTATTCTTGTAAATGTTGTGATTAGATTACATTGCATGGTCTACTTCCATGCTGATACATAGCAGGTACCGAAACCTTTTCCAGCTAAAGTCACTAGTTATCATTGTGCGGCTCGCGGCTCGCAAATCACCACCCTGATGCCCGAGCATGTATTCAGATCGCCGTTAAATTGTGTCTTTGGCTTTGGAAAGAAGCTGCTAGACGTCATCAGTTCGCATGGCTACGGTAGCTCAGGTCCGGAAATAGACCGTCACGTCAATCGTGTTTTAGGACTCAGGTTCTTGATCGCAGATATTTTGTTGGCCTTCTGTCGCTGCGTTGTCATTAAAGGCTAAATTTTGGATCTCCAAATTATTTAATTTCACTGCAAACGACATTTCGCGCTATATGCGTAATGGCATTAAGAGATGTCATAGTGTCTGCGGAACATAAACTGACCGTTGGATTAGAGTCTCAGCCTTGCATCCAGGATCCCTAGGCTCAACCATGCACGTAGAAACCAGAATTGGCCTTTCGCTCATGTATTTATGTGAGAAAGCTTACCAGTATTTTCTCGTGGGTCGGTGGTTCTTTCAGGGTGTTTTCCCGCATTTTTCCTCCACCAATAATACTGGCCGTCATGTATAGCTATCTTGTGCTGAAAAATGGCTTTAAACCCTACAACAACAAAATCATTATTGTACTCTTTTACATATTATGTCCCGCACTATTGACACCTGTCTCGTACAATATACCTGCAATTATCACACCCAGTCATCGTTGTGTGGCACTAAACGGTGTTATATCTTCCTTCATTTTTCTGTCGTTTTCATTTAAGATAAAAGTAGTTAGTTTATTCAAACAAGCCAACTAAATATTGAGTGTCTCGATGGAATGTGTCGTTTTGAAATCTCACTTTATGCTTACTTTATTTCATCTGATTGTAACATACGCTCGAGAACAAATGCATTCTGCGATGTATATAGTATTTACGCTCACCATATTTTGTGAGTGGTTTTTGTTTTGGTTATAATTCGTGTTATATGATTTAGGATTAATACATGCTGCGTTGAATAGTGTGCATTGGGTTTGCAACACTATATGAGAGTTTTATTTGTTGAAATTTCTGCTGTATTATCAAGGAGTAAACATTACGAGTGTTATTACATATTGGTGTCTGGTCTTTCTACTCTTTGTGAATTAAATCAGGTCAAAAGTTCGATTGTTGTGTCAGTCGCATGACAAGAGCATCCACGTATGATACTTGTATATCATTTAATGTCAGGTTCGTTGTAGAGCTTAACTTTGGATTGTTTGATTTCATCCATTTAGCATGCAACCTGATTTAGTTAGCCGTTGAATGAGCTTGCAGCATTCCACGACATTCTATGGGTATGGTCCTTAATTGTCCTTTCTTCTGGATTTACTTTCTCAAGCAAACCTTTTATAAAACTTGTTGGGAGTTGTGGTATTCTAATTTATCGTCCTCATAGGGTTTGTTTCTATCGCAAATGCTTACAAAGAGTTACTTGATTTCAACTAAAATGTTTAGCATGCAATGTTATGCTTCCAAGACTTTGAAAAATCACGTCAGAATTAAAAGGAATTTATGGCCTCCTGATTTCTTATTTTTCTTAATAAGGTAAATTTACCTAGGATTATTTTATTTAAAGTAAATTTGGAATGGAGCTTTATATTAATTTGGCTTGAATAACGCTCGTTCAGTTTCAAAGAATTACTTTTTAATACCTTTTCAAGCAAGTATTTGTGTGAATCTAACTAAAAGGCATTGCAGTTATTCAGTTTTGATATTCCTACCCTCTTTTAGGGCCACTTATTTTTATGCATCACATCCAGGAGGAAGTGAAATTTTGGTCGCATGTTACCATTGCGTTTGGCTTGTTGTCTTATGGTACAGCAACAGATGAAGGTTATTTCGATCCAAAGTAATTGTAATCAATTTTCTTCTCTTGGGGCACACCACAATAGCCAGCCCGGGCTTATCCATTTGTAGCAATCAAATCCGAACACTTTAGCTCGCTCATTCGGCATAATAATGTGGATAAGTATTTCCAATGTAGTTAAGGTTGTGGATTCTGTGCCATTAATAAGTATGGTAATGCCTCGTGTTCTGAAACTTTGGCTTTTGCACCATACAATGCTACGAGTCAATGGATTTCAAATGAATTTCACGTGTAGCTTTTCATTCTCGAATTCTTTATGATTTGTATGGATGCATGCTATATCATCAGTTCTCATTAAATCTCTTTACTGCATGCTAAATCATCAGTTCTCATTAAATCTCTTTAGTGGTGTTTACATCTTATTTATTTAATGAAATGTCTCTGTTTAATACCTGGCTGAGGATTTGTATTTTGCAGGACCATTTGAAACATAGACGGTTAATGTGTCAATGTATTATTATATTTGTCTTTTTCCTTTATTTATTTTGTTGTGTTATCTTCTTAGCCGTGACCGGAAAACGGCCATATCTGTCACAGCAACTAATCACATAAATGCGCAAGTAGGCCAATATCTATATCGTTGAAAAACGTTTATATATTTTGTATCAAACAAAGGATGCTCCTTTTTGTCTATGTTATTGGATAATAATCAGACCAAAACACATTTCATTTTATTGGTTACGCACAATGTCTAGATCGAAACGATTGACATGATTTGCTATGTAAATATGACGTCATTTGTTTTATAGAGACAAGAGTTCATAATGCAACATAATAACCCATAAGTCGTTATGAACATTTGCTATGTCGTATTAATGCAATAAAAATTCAGGAGGTTTAATCATTTGTGTAAAAATAGTATGACTGATTTATGAATGGTTGACTGTGTTGACAATAAAAGTAGTTAAAAATAACAAGTATGTTGACAATAAAACTAGTTAAAAATAACAAGTATGTTGACAATAAAAGTAGTTAAAAATAACAAGTATGTTGACAATAAAACTAGTTAAAAATAACAAGTATGTTGACAATAAAAGTAGTTAAAAATAACAAGTATGTTGACAATAAAAGTAGTTAAAATAACAAGTATGTTGACTAGATATAATGTTTGGACTAATATATGTCACACCTGAAAATTCATCCGCGCAATTTGAAAAAGAGACACAGCTCAACATTAATTAGCCCGGGTGACTTTAAAACACTTAATATTCTTTCATTGTTGTGGAGATCTCAATGCATGTGCACTTTGCGAGTTTAGTAATTCGATTATAAATTTGAATAACCTAATACGTGTTACTACAACCAGGATGTGCCTTTGCCCGATAGACTTAATATGGCTAACAAGGTTGATAGTTATCATGGACACACGTTACTGAAGTTTGAATACATCGTGGTTTGATACATCGTGTGAAAATGCTCAAAACAAATTTTACAGAAATAAGAAAACTAATAATCATTCGATTTCTAGATTTGTTTAAAGAATAGCTCAAACAAAAGCGAATATGTAAACAGTTGGTTACAGCACATGGTAAAAGTGAACACAAATTTTAAATTACAACGGCAGCTTTTAATCACACTTGAAAAAAAATATTTACATATATTTTCTTACTTATTACGAAAAGAAGCAGTTTTGAATGTTGGTCTCTATAAAATTTCACCGGAGACGTGCCTCCCTCACAATGAAAGTTGACGTGTAAACGTGATGAACACCTGATCGAGAAAGCAAAGAGTAAGAAGCAGTGGCAGCCATTTGCATCTTTGCATATATCATAGTCTTCTAGGAATTGATGACCTAGCTTCTGAAATTGTTAAAATTGTGCAAGTTTCATTAGCTTTAATGCAACGTTTCCTGCATCTTGCTCTCCAATGGTCTTGGTGTACAGCAATAAGTATGCTATTGCATAAAATATGAGATACATTGAGGAGACTAAAACTCATAGTTGGATCAGTTTGTTTTAAAGGAAGGTCGTCTATAGTAAGTGCATATGATAAACTTTACATATTGATTTCCTTTTACGTTTGGATAACAGGCATGAATAAGTCGATTTCAGAATGGTGTAAACAAAACACAGTTTGTAAATATGGAACTGCAGATAACATACATCTTTTCCACACACTCGTATGAAAAAGCAGTAGCACATTGTAACTTATATTCGTAGATATTCAGAAGCCATTTCATACAAATATAACGGAGCAGCTTTATGGCATAATGTCAAATTTAAAAAATGAGCAGTAAAATCTTAAATATCCATAAACTAAGAATTATTTATATAAATCCAACGATGTGTTAGGTCTACAGAACGACGGACAGATGCCCGTGATTTACCTTTTGGTATACATCAAGGTTGAATTCTGTCACCATCACTTTTGTCTTTATTTTTGTATGACTTGAAAGTGCATTGTCGAATGACAGCTTAGGTGTTAGGTGTAGACATTAGTGGCATATTAAACGGTTTGTTTAGATATGTGTCGATGATTTTATTTTTCGTTCTAAAACAAATATAGAGATGCAGCACTTACGTGGTCGACTCAAATCATAGTACGATTAATATGGGATTAGGGTTAATTTGAACAAAACAAATGTTGCCCGTTCGTGCAAAGGAAGCTCCTAACAAAAGCACGAAAAATCGTCATTCGGGAATGCCAAATTAAAAGTGGCTTCATACTATAAATATCTAGGGATTGTACTCCTTTCAAAAGGTGTTTTGGTATAAAAAGTCCTGTCATCACTGAATAAGCAGCTAAGGTATGATTCCCAGACAATAGCAAGTTGCTAAGGTTTGGCAAATTATCAACAGACAAAGTGTTAAAAATTGATGGTACTAATATACTACCCGTTCTATACTAATATGCATCGAGAAAGTGGTACATATAGCGCTTTAGAGATAATTTTGTCTTTCAAAGACAATGGTTTTCCGAGGGAGAAGGGACTCGACAATACGATAATGGAGTCCATAAAAAGAAGTGCCGAGAACTTCGGAAAGGGACAAGGGACGAATAAAGTCCGAAAGTGAGAGTGACGAGTTCAGAGTAATAAGGACGAGGCAGTTGGAAAGGGAAGACTCGAGGAAATAGGGAGCCTTGAAATACAGTCAAGAGTAAATGAGGCAATCAGTCATGGACAATGCGCTCTTTTCACCACGCGTTGTGATGATGAAATAAATCCATATTAAACACTACTATTCAATCCTGTATATATAAGCTTAATTGAAATTTCCACTATTAATTCCTTTCATTAAATTTGTGATTTTTCTTGTCTAAGAGTGCCCGTATTGCATTATGTTTTGGCAATAATGTTGCTAAGTTCTCTGTTGATATTCTTTCTTTTACTCACACTGGGTGATAATATCGAAGGGGGTCATTCCCTAGATAACGTAGCTAAATCCAATCAACTACCCGTCTTACTAAGAGGGAGACGTTACAAATGGGATCTTGTGTCAGAGATTAGTTTGAACAGTGTAAGTGACAGAGGCTGAGTACGATATTGAATAAAAGATAGAATATCCATAGCAGTGATAAATTTGGTTATTGTTAAACAAAGAATTACGAGAGTAATCAGGTCATTATATAACAATTCTTTAGTTAGTGCTTGCCATTGTTTGATATGTATTTTAATGTATGTTTTGACGTTGTAAGAAATTTAAATTCCGTAACTGAACTGTGTCCGTAGATGGGCGTTGTCTAAATTCCAGTAATTCAGAAAGACATGTTGCCTTTAGTTACTCTTGCGAGACGTGATAATTAAAGAAGTCACCAGGGAGTAGTTGTGCATGGTGGGGGCGAGCATGCTGAATTCAGGGACGAATTCCAAATGTTGTCCTATCAAACGCTGTTAGGCTGCTTTAGAATGATTGAACTCCATAGGCTAAGACCTTATTGCAATAGAATAAGAATAAGTATTCTTAAGGAAGCTGTTTCCTGAAAGGCAGTAAGAGTAAATACTTAGGCTAAGTAAATTGATTGACAATACAGTCAAGTACACTAGCGTGGCAATTGATAGGCAGTTGGTCAGATAGTTTAAGTCTATTGGTAAAGACGAATTAAGGTTACGAAGGGACCCACTTAGCGGAATTTGTAGAGTGAAGTCTCAGTTAATAAATAACAGCGGTGGCAAAAAAGACAGAGAATCAGAAAAGTTGAGGCAAAAGAAAGATAAATCGGGTTAGCCAGATTACAGGCGAAAAAAGGGTCAGCCAGAGAGAGAGAGAGAACAAGCGTTAGCCATGGATCGACTATAGATCGAAGTGGAATCTAGGAGGGGCGAAGAATTGAATGAACATTCAGGGTCCCTAAGCAAAGACGAAATCATCGATAACATTTTATCTCAGGCTGAAAAGTTAGCTTTAATGCATCATATCCCAAAGACCAATGGGCCATTAATATCTTTGCATTTTTGCAAGTAGCTGCCAAGGATCTCTATCCTAATATGGCACCGATTGAAGCAGACGATTACGACGCCCTCACGAAAATGCTGTTAACGTACTACGAGCTGTCGGCTGAACGTTTTCGCAAACCTTTCAGCGAGTCGTTTAAACGAACAATGGATACAGACGCACCATTTCCTACTCGCGTGCGCGTGCATTGCGAGAAAAGGAATTTAAATAACAGGCACCGCGCTCACTTAAAAAGTATACGTGAGAATGGTTTGAAAGAAAATGTCCTCATTATAAGCCTGGCCATATTTTCCATTTACAGCAGGAAACATCGCCCCACGATAAATGCAGTGACCTGAGGCACTGGTTGAATGTTAAACCAGTACATTGGTCTAATAATTCAACAGCTACGGTAAATATAGTGACTGCTACAGTGCTCACCGGTTATAGTTACACGTCACTGGTGGACAGCATATTTGTCAAACTTGCTGATTATACAGGTGAGACAGTGGAAGTCCAATTTGCTAATAGGGCTAAAGATTCGCTTCCATTTGTCAACATCGACCTTGATTCGCCGTATGTGAAAGGGCGAATTCAAGTAGCGTGCTTATCAGGATTGTCGCACGACGTAATTTTAGGATGCAGGAATGTTTTGTTATTACTTGATCCTATGACGTGTACATCTGTACACTTGGGGGCCGTTGAAATTAGGTCTATATAGCATAGAGCAGGCTGAATCCCTCGACTTCGCCTATAGACAATTGGTTACCTGGTGAATTAACGAGACTTCAAGAGGAATACAGAAACCTTAACAAGATAAGCGGGTAAGCAAGGGAGAAATCCGGTAAGAACTTGTAAGACGGTGAGGTAGAGTTCGAGCTGAAGCAGCGTATCTTGTATCGATACGTTGGGAAGGTATCCATGAGGTACAAACAAGTGATCGTACATTGATCTAAGAGAGAAGTGCTTAGGCTAGCAACATAGAGTCTACTCGGTAGTCACGTGAGCTTGGCGAAGACGACAGATAGCTCAGTGAGGGAATTCTACTGGCCAGTTGTGTATGGGGATGTAAGATTTTTTTATGTCGTGTGACAAGTGTTAGCGGGTGGTACCTAAGACTTCACATAGCCCAGTGTCACTAGAAACCAAACTTTGAGCGATGAACTTTTCTCGAGGGATGCGATGGACTTGATTGGTTCGATAAAGTCTGCGTCAGAATGTATTAATCATTATGTATTCACGATTGTTGATTACGTTACCCGATACCCGATACCCGGAGGCCATTGCGCTGAATCTTATTGATTTATTTGCAGTGGATTAGGCTTTGTTAGAAGTTCGGTCCAGAGTTGACCAAGGGACGAAGTTTGTTAACCAGGTGATGAAAGAAGTGAGTCGGTTACTTTTCTTTAGTCATTTGACTTCTACCCCGTATCGCCCACAATGCAATGGTCTTGTACGTTTCAATTGGGCTTTGAAACCGGCTCTGAAGTAATTGTGTGAAGGCACGACCCAAGGACTTGGATCGATACTTTTCCGCGATACCTTTCGCGTACCGCAAAGTACCCCAAGCTAGACGAAGATTTTCCCTTTCGAACTAGTTTGTTGGAGGACAGTGAGAAGACACATGGCTGTATTAAAACAGTAATGGACAGATCAGAAAACATCCGAATAATTACGAAAAACGTATCAGTATGTGGTGGATCTCCGTAACTAGCTGGAGTAAGTTTGCAACTTGGCCCATCCGAATATCTATGACGCACGGGGATGTCAAGCCAAGGACTACGATGGGGGGGGGGGAGGAAGGAACGGAAGTTTGAAGTGGGTGACAAGGTGTTATTGTTTACCGTGGGAGCACAACAAACCCTAACTATACTGTAGGGACCAGTCGTTATCACTGAGAAGAGTGGTGGACAGAAGTACCGTCTCTAGGTAGGAGATAAGGTTAGGGCAAACTGAGAGACTTACGGGACGAAATTAGAACTATGCTTGACTTAGGTGTTATTGAAACAGCCGGATCTGCATATAGCTCAACGGTTGTTTTGGTACAGATGAAGTATTGTGATAACCGCTTTTGTGTCGACTATCAGAAATTAAACTGGATCACATAATGTCAGGTCGAACTGTCACTGGCCATAGATCCATATTTGCCAAAGAAACGCCAAATATGTTTCTAAAATAGACTTGTCCAAGGGATATTGGCAAAATTCTAGTTCGTAAGTAATACGTTCCAAAACTTGCCTTTGCGACACCAGATTGGACATGCCAATGGGTAGTCATGCCGTTCAAGGTCCAGAATGCACCCAACATTTTCACCCGAACTGCTGAAAGCTTTAAGAGGGACCAGAAGTTCAAGTTTTATGGACGATTTGTAATTGGCGACACCTACTTGGGATGAGCACATGATGTTACAGAGGAACGTTATGAAACATCTTAGACAGCCAGTTCTCAGGGCCTCATGTTACGTATATTTTTTATAACAGTCATTTTTATTTATTTTTGTTCTTTGTCAGATTCAAATTTGACATTTTAAGTTTAAGATTTATTCATCGGGAGATGCCCTGTACTTTACTAAATAAACACCAGGTGTTGACCTCATTTCTGACCTGGCTTCAGAGTTGTAAACAAGCTTGTAAAAAAATGATTGGTTGGTTCCAAGGACATTATGGAGGTTTGTATAAACATATTTCTATTTTTAGTTGGGTCATACGGTGGGTACGTGAGTTTTTGAACGTAAATTTGTTCTAAAAGATTCTAGAAGATCACGTGAGCCCTTCCTTGTTTACGTAAAAACAGGTATATAAATTATGTTTTGGAGCGAACGATTTAGTAGAACTGGGGCTGTTAGAATATTAAGTTGTGTCGTTTTTAGTTAGCTTGTATTGGAAATTATTTCAATTCGTTTGGATTCAAGAGCATTTATTTTGTTATTTATCTGGAAAAGAATTGTGTTCATAGAATTTTATTACCAAGAACTGACTTCATCAAGTGACATCGTCTTCCATCTTGTATACTTCGCTGGGATTCGAACTTGGAATTATTTGGACATTTTATTACCAGGACGTTTGCAATTTCTCTACTGGATAATATTTTGAATTATTTTTGGATTAATTTTGGAATTGATTCTTAAAACCATAAGTTTATTTTTCTTTTCTGGAAAATATTTGTGCTCAATAAATTGTTTATTAAGCTTTTACAAGCTTGTTATTCTCACTCTTTCTATGTTACTATTTATTCAAGCCTAAGCACGTAACACTCACCCTACATATATATCGTAGGATTTCGGATACTGACTCATCTAGGACACACACTCAGAGCAAATACATTAAGCCTAGACAGTGTTAGCGTCGACCAACATCGGAACACGCACATCCAACTACCAAAACAGAAGTGCGATCTCTTTTTTTAGGATTTGCAGATTATTATCGTCAGTATGTTGTAAATGTCAGTGCTATTGCTAGTCCGTTGACTGCCTTGACAAGGAAGAAGTATCTGACAAAGGTTATTTGAACAGACGTGCGTGAGAGATCATTACAGATGTTCAAGAATAGGTTAACGTCAGACGCCTTCGTGAGACTACCAAACATGAAACAGGACTTTGTTTTACGTACCGACGCTTATGATAGGGGTCTGGTGCAGTTTTACTTCAGTAGCGTGATGGAACCTTATTCCCGTTTGCTTGCGGTGGGAGAAGGTTGTTGCCAGATGAGCGTAATTATTCGGTTACCGAAAGATATTGCATAGCGTTTATCTTTGGAATCTCTAAATTTCAGCGCAATCTGTATGGGCGAAAATGTATCCTGCAACTCACCACCAGCCACTTGATTATTTAGCCCAAACACAAGTGACAAATGGTCGTTTTATGAAATGGTCATTATTTCTTCAGCAATATAAAGTTCAATTGCAACACATTAATGGTAGCGCCATCGTATGAGAAGATTGTCTAATTAGACTAATTAGTTCTGAGGTGACGTTTTCACGTAAGAACACGTAAACAATAACTTGGACGCAGCTTCAAAATTCGGTGAGCCAATTCACTGATTTTTCTTTTAAAATGGGACTTTGTGAAGTATTGCATTTTGAATAAGCAGTGAACCTTAAAGTGAGATACAAGGAGCATTAAGGTTTTATCACATTTAGACCAGAGTATTTGGGACGGGTTATTTCGCTCTTTATGCTTTATTCTTAGAGTATTAAGATTTTATCACATTTAAACCAGAGTATTTTGGACGGGTTATTTCGCTCTTTATGCTTTATTCTTAGAGTATTAAGATTTTATCACATTTAAACCAGAGTATTTCGGACGGGTTATTTCGCTCTTCATGCTTTATTCTTAGAGTATTAAGATTTTATCACATTTAGACCAGAGTATTTGGGACGGGTTATTTCGCTCTTCATGCTTTATTCTTAGAGACAGCTAAACGTCCGATCCGTGTCAAATTGTCACTTTTCAAAGGGAAAGGAAGCATAATGTAGTTCAGAAATTCTTACTGGCGAAACAAATGATTGTGTTAGAACTATTCTTGAGAAACCACTGTTTCTGTTTGGTAGAGTGAAAATAAAATGTACATCTTGGATGTAAGGGACATTTAAAGTGACGACCTTAGTCGAAATTATCTAGTCCGAAATTTTCTGAGAAAGAGAAGATAGGCTCCGAGGTTCCTACTAAAAGAATAATGCTTTCCTCGTCAAACGAGAAAGGGATGCCATGTGATAAAGACAGGGTCTAGAGCTGGATGCACACGCTTTAAAGTTATCAGCATTAAAGTAATTTTAATTTCACGTGATAATCTATTTTTATTGTTTGCTGTGTACAATTTTGTCTGGTATGACTAAGTTCCATATTGTGTACCGTTTATTCAATTGCATGGAAATGTTGTGATGCTAAGAGTTGTTATGCAATTTATTTTATTCATTTACATTGAATTGTGTTGATGGATGTGTTGATATGCAATTCATCTTTTGATTGTAGTGTTTGTCAAGTGCCAAATTTTTCTTCAGTGACATCCAGTAATTAATTCGTAGGCTAGCCGACAATCAACTGTCTTGGGGTAGAGTTTGGAACGGAAAGAATGTTAGTTTAACTTGGTCAGACTGGTACAATAATTAGAGTGAAAACGGACTGAGTGTTTGACACGTTAAAATTATGTGATTACTCACGCAGAGCTTTCAAAAATGATTGAGACAAATGATAAGGTGATATTTCGATCCTAAGTGGCATTTTTGGCATCTTGATAGACGGTTTTCATAAGGTCAGTAAGAATAGCATTTATTCCGATTGGGCGAATGCATAGGGAGGGGGGTGTCAGACCCCAGAATCGGGGAAATATATACTTCGTATCAAACGATGTTAATCAGTCTAGGAAGACCTCTGCAAGAGAGGAAATAAAAACTACATAGAGAAGACTCCGTACGTCTTTGAAAGACAGACGTTCGTAAATTAATTGTGGTTCCGGGAAACTGAATGTGGAACGATTGTAAGACGCCAAAAACACAAGGTATTTAACTCAAATTCACCTTTATTATGATGTAATGTATATGCTGTTTATCTTTGGCATAGATGCATAATGTATCGATACTACGATACAAATAGTTCAGTATTACATTGATTTAATAACGTACTTTGATATGTTTCTTTGTTACAGATGCATGATGTGTTCATATTTTGTATGGATAGTCGGTTTTACAGTGATTTAATAATGTATTTTGAATTCTGAATTAGCATTTTTACCTTATATACTTAGGTAGGTAAATGGGTGGTGTAGAAAACCCGCCGTGTACATTTATGATTGGAAAGTGTTACATTAATTTGAATTTATCATATTAGTAAATATGGATTGTGTGTTATGTTATATTGCCTCACTTTACGTAATGATTTACGGGAATATATGACTTTCCCGAATTCTGATGTCGATAATTAGCAGTATAGCTTTATTGATCTGAAAACATGTATAGAATTTGTTAGCCGTATAAATGATAACACTGATAGTAAGATCTGATTGTTCGAACATGAAGACGGACGAACAATCGCAACTCTGAAAGTAACGAGATACTTAGGGCGTTTTACCCTTTTCTTTTACAAGGAAAATAGTTTACTTTGGCAAGAGTAAGAATCAGCGAGAAGTCAAAGGAAAATAGTTTATTTTGGCAAGAGTGAGAATCAGCGAGAAGTCAAAGGAAAGAGAAAAAAAAGAAGTAAGAAGTCAGAGTGTGGAATTCCCGTTTAATCAAAGGGCAAGGTGGAGTCGGACGCACGCAGGAAAAAGAAAGAAAAACCAGTCGACGAAAAAGGTCATTTTGAATCACCCAACAGTCCAATGTTAAATGAACATTCGATTCCTTGATGAAATTTACTTTCAGTATTAATGGCTAACTTCATTTATTTTCATTAGTGTTTGAATTCTTATGAATGTATCCATTATTTTAAAGCTTTGGCATTTGTATTTTTTCTGAACTAAGTGTATTCAGAAAGAGAGAAATTGTAATTCACAGTGTCATTCTTTTCTTAATTGTATTTTTAATTAAATTCATATTTTATCTTTACGGGGGCTCGTGTATTGTCTTGTTCAAAGTACCATCTCAGATTACTATATTCACTGACCGGGCAGATTACACCGTAGCGATCATCTTCTAGATAACGACAATTAGTGGGAGGCGGTCTTCAAGTGTTGTTTTCCAAGTTGCGCAATACCTCTGACCAGGCCTTGTGCAGTATTGTACTAATAACACTTTGATAACCCGCCAGCACCACGTTACAGTGTTATTTGTTAATTAGAAGAATTTATTGCATGCCATCCAAAGGTTCAAATGTGTCGGATTCATAGGATTATATAAAATAAAACTCAATTTATGTTATGACGATCTGATTATCGTGAGTTAACGATAACTGTCTATTATATTTGCTTTTATAATGTTTAATTAATCTGGAAGTGAGCAGGGATCTGTGCATTTTATGCAATAGTAATCAAACACGTAGTAGCATACGGCATATTTTCGATAAAGTATTCACGTGGTAATTTATGGCAATGTGCTACCGTAGGTAGGTTCTACGCAGTGTCTGAATGGAGTGTGTTCTGAGTAAAGTGAATGAAAGAAGTTTATAGAATGTGATACATACAGTGAATTCTGGATATGTGTGTCCAAAAGGGAACTGTTTCCTGAAAGAGAGGAGACTCGACAGTCTGAAGACAGATTCTGAAGAAAAGAAAAATGATGGCTGAAGTCCTGAACGGGAGAAGGGACGAGGTAAATCCGAAAGAGGGAAGTAACGAGTGAAACAAGATAACCGTGTGGGATTGTTTGGATTCACAACTGAACACTTTTGACGACGATATAAATACAACGTTTAATAATGAATGACTTGAATGAGCAATTAAATTATTAATACGTGTGTATATATTTATAATCCAAATGCTATATTAATTAACATACGAACGCACACATCTAATAGAGAAAAATACAAATTGATCTTTAAAATACAAACACAAGGGGTGGCTCATTCACAGTGGCTAAACAATGGAAAGATGAATATAGTTTGCTCAGCTAGCAAGCAAACAATGTAGAATTTTATTTTTTAATCATAGTGAAATTATCATTTAGAATAATCTTTAAAGTCTCGAAACATACAATGGGTCTTACCAACCCCCAAGTTAGCCCACGGCTATAAGAGTATGCAACGAGATACAGTCTATTTCAGAACACTTTATTTCAGCTCTACGGCTGTTAAAAGTTCAGCTTCACAGCTGCTACAATTCAGATGGTTGGCTTTACAGCTTGCACCACGTAGAACTCGATCATTCCGATACTTTGAACGTTCGGGTCCCTCTAGCCACTCTGACACCCCAGACAGTTCTACTATCCAGATGCTCTGGACACTAGACTTTAGAAACACCGGACAACATCGGACACTCCAACATGTGTAGCCTTGTATTACTAATATAATCCCTTCTCTAAGTCTTAAACAAGAATAAAAGCAAGTGCATTATTATGCTTAAACCAAAGCTATAAAACATGCAAACATTGTCGTATTAGTACAATAGTGATATCGCATATACATGAAATGAATAAGCAACATACCTATACAGCTGGAGATGTGCGAGTCCTTATAGTAGACTGCTGACTGAGAAGACAATCATAATCCTAAAGAGCTTTACATGCGGTGATGTATTTATACACATATATTGGCTGTGCATTGAATACATTTGGTTCATCTCATCAAAAGCAATTCACACATGCGGCATAGGATGGACCGAACTCACTATTTTGAAATACGACACAATATGCATTATTCGCCCTCGGGTATCGTTGAACGCCAAAAACGAAACTCTAGTGCACACATTTAATAAATAAATAAAAAGGGTTTATACAATTAGAGTGACAACAAATACAGAATAAAATGTAGGAAGTCCAAGAAGGATGAGACATTCGGAAAAGGAACCCTCGAGGAAATAGGAAACGTTGAAACACTGTGAAGAGATGTAGGTGATGGAATCAGTCTTGGACATTGCGTTCTTCTTACCACTCGTTATGATGATTAAATAAATCCAGAATAAACACTGACATTAAATGCTGTTGATGTCATTTACGTTGAAGTAAAATTACAACTATTAATTTGCTTGATTTTTTTTTTATTTTTTGTATGAGAGGGCTCGTATTGCATTATGTCTTGCCCAGTTCTCTGTTGACATTCTATCTTTCACTCACACAGGGTCGTAATATCGAGGAAGGTCATTCCCAAGATAACGCAGCTAATTCCAATAGACTACCCCTCTTACTAAGAGGGAGACATTTCAAAGGGGGGGACTCGTCCGGGATTACTTTGAACAGTGCGAGTAACAGAGGTTGAGTAACATATTGAACAAAACTTAGAGTATCTCTAGCGGCGATAAATATTTTTTTTTTATTAAACAAGGAATTATGTGCATGAATAGATTCAATATATATGCACTCTTTAGTTAGCGCATGCTGTTGTTTGATAGTTCTTTAAAATACTTTATGACATTGCGCGAAATTAAAATTCCGTACCTGCACTACTTTCATTGGTGATCGTTGTCTGAATTCAAGTAATTCAAAAAGATATGTTGCCTTTAGTTAACCTTGCGAGAAGAGATAATTAAAGAAGTCTTGAGAGAGTAATTGTGTTGATGCTAGCAAGCTGAATTCGGAGAGGATCTGCCCAATGCTGTTAAGTTGCTTTAGAGTGATGGAATTCCGTAGGTTAAGACTTTATTGGAGTATTCTATGGGTACGTATTCTTAGGGAAGCTTTTTCCGGAAAAAGCAGTTATGTTACAGTTAAGTCAGATGAATAATGACGGCATAGTTCATGTATATTCTATTCTTTGCATTCCACGCACGTGATTATTATGTGTATATGTAACATGTAGTAACTAATATGGGTCAGTATCCTAAATGATCGCAATAAAGAGAATATGTATTTTATATTAACTCTTCGTATGATGCTAATTGTCCTGAATTTTTTCCATTCATGAGATTATTTCTTATCGATGATTTAGAACTTTAATAATTTACAATTATTCCTCGCTGATTCATATGAACATTATCTGCATTACTTATCTTCCTTTTGATTTATCAACAATACTTTCCAACATGTTTATAACGAATGTATACATTTAAGATATTTAAAGATTGTATTCGCCTTAGATAATACACAATGTTTGACAAATGTTTTGTAATAAAACAGTGGAGTTCGTTTCAAGAAAAAGACCGTCACACTTGTCAATTTAGATTATCACATCATTTGAAAAGAGTTTGTATTTTATTTAATTTAATCGCTTACAAACCGCAATATCCAACCTCGCTATTTTGTTTGACTATTTTTAAAGTGTTACTTGTTCATCTTTTCCTAACAAAGGTTTAATTTGTAAACGATTGTATTTATTTGAAAAATCAATTTCGTTTTGAGGTTTTGCTAATATGTTAAAGCGTTTTTATAACTGTGATTTTGTCTTTTTAACATAAAAATGTTCATATGCTTGATGAGGAACTGTCGATACAAACACTTTTACCTCACATTTTCATTTCTTAATTTGGTGATGTATTCTACGTAATATCGCCATCTTTTGCAATTTAATTTGTTCTGCTACCGAATCACATTGCTTTTGTCTTTCGAACGTTACTGTACAGTCCACTGAATGATATTACTTCTGTCCTTTGAACGTTACTGTACTGTCCACTGAATGATATTGCTTCTGTCCTTTGAACTTTACTATACAGGCAACTGAATGATATGGCTTTTGTCGTTCGAACGTTACTGTACTGTCAACTGTCAACTGAATGATATTGCTTCTGTCTTTCGAACATTACTGTATGGTTCACTGAATGCTTAGGAACGCTTTCAACACACGTATAATGTCTTCTAAAACGAACGAAGTTGCATCTGCATTTTGTAGCATTTAACGCGCATCTTTTGTCAAACATATAATAATAATCATTATTATTTGGATCAAAAGGACATTATTAAAACTTAAGGGGAGAAAAGTTACATGTGTATCCCAGATCAACAATGGAACAACGGTATAGAACAGCAACAATTTTGACTGTACGATAAAGCTTTACGTCTCTATATGCTGACCCAATTGATAAAGTGTTTGCCGAACTCCATAATTTTAAATGATTGGATCATAGACTTCTTTGATATTGAGTGGAACACCTTCCTTGTAATTGTCACTAGTATACATATTGATATTTAAATAATCAATAATCGGTCTCATTATGGGATTGGCACCTCACCTTTTGATATAACCTACTTGAGAATGCGGATGCAGTACTTTGTAGTCTATTTACCAAATCATCAGCAAAATGTTTCGCATTCAGTGATTGTTATTGATCTCCTGTTAATCACAAGGCTTCTGGATAATTCGTTTCCTTCGTTAAATAGCCTAAAGTCCCCTGACAGTTCTCTGACTCCCGGACATATCATCCTATCTACATGTAGACATACAAGACATAATTAGCTGTATTATTATGTACATCCAAAAGTATTTATACAACTTGGCTACAAGTCCGTCCATTCTCCATGGATACTCATTATTTAATGTGACCAAACGCTTTTCTGAAGTCTTAAATGGGTGACTTGAATCTCTACTCTCCTCATCTTGGGAGATCTAGATCGTTTCATAAAGGCTGAAGGACACCAGTTATTGACGAACGTTCTGCATTAGGATTGTAGATGTTTGAAAATATGATTATGTCCATTTAAGATTGGTTATAGATCCGTAATTACATAATTGCTAATATTTATTAAAGTCACTTTTTAGAGATTCACAAAATTAGTTTATATTCATTCTCCTTCCGGTATCCAATAAAACGTGTTCACCTAAATCAAAGTCACATGTTTTGATTAATTCCTTAAATTCTCTGATTCTAGATTTCTGTTTACAAAATAAATTCTTTGGTGAATTCCTGTATTTGACTTTTTAGGATCTTCCATAATGCTTGTTCTATCAGGTGAACGTTTTCCTTTCTTAGATTCTTCTATCTTTCAGTGTCGAAATATACTTTGCATTTGTTGAAAAGAATTACTGAGTGTTTAGTATAAAAGTTAATTTAGTAACATAATACATACACCATCTGAACCGGGTACAATTATTAATATCGCATGAAACCGTTTGCTAAAATGTTCAATCTAAAGTGAACAGAAAGTTTCCTGCTGGTATTTGTCAACTTGATGGAAATGTCTCTCTGTATCATTTAAAACAACGTCAGCTATAAAAAATAATTCACATGGCGTTTAAACGAGACAAAAATCTGTGTAAATATAGAATAATAATAAAAGAACTATAGAAGAAAATCTTATTCTGAAGTATCATCTCTGACCATAATACCAATATTTAAATATTGGCATATCTTCAAGAAGCTAATTCCCGTGACCTTGTATGCAACATTTCCACTCCTATTCGGATACGTCCGTGATCTGACGTCACAGTGATTACTCCATCATCCTGACCGGCGTTTGACAGGGTAAAAGACCATGCCGTTTTGCATTGCATTACATTAAGAAAAGGATGTGGACAAGATATTGTTTTCTTTTCCAAATGATAAAGACATAAAGAAAGTATGGACACATTAGTGCAAGCGAGTCGATTTAAAAGCAACACTATACATCACTCTCTGCTTATTACATTTCTCAAAGGAATGTTACGAAACATATCCTGAAAAATAGGCTGCTTTAGGATATGCTTGACCTTGACTATAATTTGGCGATGTTCAAAGTTTAACATTGGATATTTTAAATCGTTGGAAAAGTGTTAAACGTGTGTTACTAAAATAGGCAGAAGGCCGAGTAAGTGACCAGAAAATACAACATTCAATTCACAGATCTTTGATCTACACCAGCAGTGCTAAACAATATCCGATAGCCCGACACCAGCGGGGCCTCTCTAGTTTGTGTTCTAGTCCATCCTGTATTCAAACGTGGTGGCCGTCGGGCTTGTCGACAAACACTTTTGTGCCTGAGGAAACTTTGATCGCACTGATGAAATGAGTAAATGTAAGTTCAAAATGCCTTAACATGGCACAATCTAAATCAAATCACCATTGTCCGTGGTGAAAACTTTATCTCATTTTAATCGAATGGAAGCTTTGCCAAAAATATGAATCTAAACACCTGACACGGTCGTGTTTCCAGAAAACACAATTTCAGTAATCTTGACAAGAATATTTAAAAGTAGTATATAAAAAAACAAGGAAAAGCTCTTTCAGTTTATGACCGTGACATGTATTATGTATAAACGGTAATCTGTAATATTTGGAACTGATATAAAACTAGCTCTTGCGCAGTTTAAATAGCAGTTATTAAAAGAAACGAGGTAAGGTATAAAATCAAAGTTTCACATTAACTGACTGACACTAGAAACTGGGAAGGAAAATACAGACCACATTCCCTAGCCCCAGTGTGTCATCGCCCATTGGACGTGCCATTCATCCCTGTGATTCGCCCGTTTATTCTCCCATGACAAGCCCCGTGCTTATGTTCAGGTCAGCTGTGGCTAAACTGCATAATAGCTAAAGATTAGACCTAAATATACAAACATAAGGCCAGTGTAATTAATTAACAGTTAATCCTTATTATTGCATTTATCTTGTGAAAAGGACTGCCTTTCGAACATACTTCAAAGAAGCCATGTTATATAGTGTGTGTATATAAAAGCAGAAGAAATTGAATGGCAAAAAACGATGCCTATATTGTTGTAACTTACGGTGTCTAGTATTTCATTTTAACAGTTCAAATTTTTGTCACAAGTGACCGTACATGTGGCAACTATTTTCCCCACATTGTATGTGCCACCTTATTTCCATAGGTTGAAGTCTTAACGCATCTAGCACTGTGCAATGAATTAAATATTTATTCTGAATTAGTTCCTACGGGGCACAACTACTGCAGGGTATATTTTGTTGTATTCCTTCTTTTAATAAAATCATGGTATTTAAATGTTACATATACGGTAGAGGAATGGCAGGTGTTAACTTGCCGAATTTCGTTGGCGAAAATTGAGGTGCGATTTTGTTTGCAGAAAAAAATTACACAGCATTCAGTGATCATTCATGTAAGCTAATTGGTGAAAATTATTTTAATTGCTTGTTTTTTTACTATAGTGCTATTGTAGTGGATTTTTAAAAAAATCTGAAATTTACAAAAATGATCTTTAATCTTAACAATCTATTTACTGAAGAAGAAAAAAACTGTCGTGTAGTATTTTTTCGTCGGTGACGGATTTAGACGTGTGTGTGTTGGGGGGGGGGGGTGAATATTTATCGTAGCTTTAACAATGTGTCAGTCATATATCACCACGATGTCTGCAGAGTGGCGGTATAGACATAGCGAGACCCTATCTACGGGAAGATGTAGAGGCCTTATCTATGGGAAGATGTAGAGGCCTTATCTATGGGAAGATGTAGAGGCCCTATCTATGGGAAGATGTAGAGGCCCTATCTATGGGAAGATGTAGAGGCCCTTTTTGGCATAAAATAAATCTGAGAGAAGCTCGTTCAGACCGTGAAGCCGTATGCTATAGCTTGTTTATATTATGCCTAAATCTGGTACTGATTTCGTCACCACAAAATTCACAGTTGATAAAATAGAATATGGCATCTATAGATTACATTCGCTATAACTATTTATGTATAGTTTGGTTTTCTCTTTCTTCTGAGAAATGACGGACATAATGTAATAATCGGGAGTTATCGGCGAAAAATTGGATGATATTACGCGATCGGGAGGTAGTTGAGGAAAGACACACCCGCCCCCCCCCCCCCCCCCCCCCCCCGCCCCTTCACCTTCGGGAGTTCTTTCTCACGGCTTGAGGGTTGACAGTTATGAACTGTCCAAGCTTGTGGAATTTCAGTCAGGGCTTGTGAGTTTTAGTTTTTTTTTAAGTTACCAGCCCGGGTCCTGTGCCTAAAAACTATTTGAGCAGTGACAAGTACAGTACATAAACTACTATTCCAAACAGCAGAGTCAACTTTTGAATATGCAACCCAAATCTGGTCTCCTCCTGTCTGTCTTTCTCCAACATGTTTTTGTTTGTATTCAAGGACAGGCTAGTATTGCGTCACGGGACCACGTGATCATTTGTCGAAATGAAAATGTGGGGGAAAACGCAGCAATTTATGGAACTGTGGTATCTTCCGTGCAATTTAATCACTACCCCCTTACGATATTTAATTTATAAACATTACAGTAAAATTAAAATCTGTCGATAATTAGATACGTAAAAGAAAATTGTATTTCTGGTCTCCTTTAAGACCATTTATTATCAGCAATGACACCATCTGTATTACAACATCCTGCATTGATATCCTTGGTAACGAAAACTGTTTAGTGCTTAGAAGATTTCAAGATGGTTTCTTAGTAGAGGGAGCTGAGGTCAGAGGTATAATCTAAAACAATGGTGTTTATTACTTTGATGTGGCCAGAAGAGATGTGAAAGGCGCTTGTATACTGGAGAATATGCCGAGCAGTTAAATCCATCCTTCTGAAGCTGTATATTCTTTCCGTTCCATTTTTGTGCATTTTAATACTTTAGCGTATGCTTAGGGTTAAGTGCAAAGTTTTATATTAAGGAAATATTTAAGGCTGGCATATTTGTGAGGTAGGATATATTAGTAGTAAACTTTGTATTGGTTCTTAAAACGTTGTGTATAACGCAGTGATGTACTAGAAGGTATTACGATACCAATTGTACAACCCAGGTGGGCGGAACATAAGGTGTAGGGAACATTGTATTCAGAAGAAAACATAAACTCTAGCTGTGATTGGTGCAATATGTAAGAGTGGTTCTCTCTGTTAGGCTTGAGAAAAAAAACGTTAAGCATCTTGGCAACATGTGAGATTAAGTTAATTCATATCTACATCATATTTTGTATTTTTTACGATTTTTTTTTTAAAATGTGGGATACATGCGTGAAACTGGGTCTGTTGTGACTAGATAACTCTTACCCCTGTCTAGTTCCAGCAGAGTTTTCTCTCTCAAATGCATTGGAGTACCTGGTTTTGTCTTTGTCAGTTTGACAATCTAAGATTGTTCTCTGTGACAGTGTGTGACATGCAAGCTGAAGTTGGATAGAAAGTATATTTATTTTACAAACATCAGCAATGAGGTCTATGGAAAAACAGTTGTACCGTGATACCTATAGGAAAGAATAGCCTCACATTATATCCATAGAAACGCATACATGTGGGCAGCAGTTATGAACTGTACTAGTTTGAAGTAGGAAAACTAATGGATGCTGAACATTGTTCGTCAAATATTGACAATTTTGTTTCAGAATAGCATGTACGACATCTTCAGACAAAACACAACTTGTCTTGGGAAGGGGGCTTTTGTAATTATAGCTATAACATATATAGTTAGATGGCTTTACGTCTGTGTACTCAGCTCCAAGATTAGGATACATGCAACAAAATAGTTATGCAAAGATACTATATTTGAGTTGTGGCCAAATATTGACTATTTTACCTGCAAATGAAACAAAATAATGACTAAAAACAGTTATCTTGTTCTTCTAAAGCATGGCATAGACCAGGATTGAGGACACTCCTGATCCACTTGCAGATAGATCACTTCTATCATATATAATATTCTGGTATGAGTATTTTAGGTAATTTATTAAAGATATGGTGTTCCTTCCTATGTTTAGTTTAATTGTCCTGCTCTAATTGTCCATTTTTATACACTTTCCTGCCTTGAAATTTAACATGCAATTCTTTAGTGAAGTTAGTTACATCATCACTCTTGAGGTCTCCACTACATATAGAAGCCCGAATGTTAGGTTCTCACTTTATCAGTAAATGTATTGATGATATTGTAATTGCATTGAAGTTAATACATCTGTTTATGAACTCATCTATATTACATGGATAATGTATTGGAGGAAATTAAAGAACCACACCTTACGTGTATCATTCAGTTATCTCCATTACACCAGACATAACATTTGAAGAACTTAAAAACTCACATTTTCAGTGATTGGTTATGAAAATAAGAGAAGATGTGTAAAGTATAATATTAACTTACAGTTTTGATTCAAATGTAACTAGAAGTAATTTAATTATTTGTCACAGTAACGTTTACAAGTTTAAAAAATAGTAAAATAGATTTTATTTGGTTTATGTATTTTTCTTTCTGCTTATCTGAAGGTCATTATTGTTAATTTTGTATGTAGAAAAATATAAATTATATTACATATATTCTCTGCAGTATTTACCCTTTTATATTAGCTTGGAATGAACACCATTTCACCTGAAATGTTGGTGCCTGTAAGGGATGTTATAGCACAGGTGCCTATGGGGTACTGCCTACATATTGTCCAAGGTAATGTCATCAAGCTAGCACTTCTCATTTTTTACTATTGTTGATTTTGTCGTCTTTAATTCCTATATCATAAGCCACATCTCTGACTTAGACACACACTTTCCCCCGGTTCTTATTTCCACTGTACTCTCGTTACCTATTGTTCATCTTTGGCATTTTTCTGTACTTTATTCCCCAATTGTCACCCCAAATCTAACATAACCATTTAGAAGCTGTGATCTACTATATTTTTTGTCAGATGGGCTTATTGCATCAATGTTTTATACTACACAAAGGAGAGAAGCTGCTTATCTGTAGGACAAAGAGGATGAGTAGGTTGACCTGTGTTGGAGGACTGGGGTTTAGTGACCTCAAGTTTCTGCAGACAGTGTAGCGTGTTCAAAGCCTATACTTTATAATAAGACTGGGTCATGTCCATCTGTCTCTGGTGTTAGGTTCTGCTTCTATCAAACACATATAAAGTCTTTAATTTTAGGTAAATTGTACTTTTTGAAGAAGGAGAGGTACATACTATTTGGTACATTGACTTTTGATCTAGTTATTACATAATATGATATAATGTGATTTATCCCATACGTGCTGATATGAATAAAACACAACCAATAGTTAAAACAATTCATTTTATTACCAAAATGTAGTTTGGAGGTAAAGCACAAATATGACAACAGCAGCTAAAATGGTTCAGAAACCATTACGTACACATTAATATTAGACACAGCTGCGTACCTCCTAAATTGTTTCTGACAAGCATTACAAAATACGCTTGTTACTTGTATAGTCCCAAGTTATATATCAGATTAGTGAAAAAAAATAAGGTTGGCTTTAGATATAACGGTACCAATTGTTCAAGCTTATGTGGTCGAGCTTAAGGTGTAGGGAACATTGCATTCAGAAAGAAAAAAAAAAACATCAACACTAGCTGTGATGGGTGCACTATGTAAGAGTTCTTCTTTCTGTTAGGCTTTAAAATAAAGTTAAGCCTCTTTACATCATGTGAGATTATGTTAATTCATATTTAGATCATACTTTGTATTTTATGATTTGTTTTAAAATGTGGGAGACGTATGAAACTGGATCTGTTGTGACTAGATAACTCTTACCCCTGTCTAGTTCTAGCAGAAGTTTCGCTCTTAAATGCAATGGAATACCTGGTGTTGACCTAGTCAAATTAATTGACAGTCTACGATTGTTCTCTGTGATAGTGTGTGACATACTTGATGAAGTTGGATAGAAAGAATATTTATTTCACAAATCAATAGCATTGAGATCTATGGAAAAACAATTGGTACCGTGATGCCAAAGGCCATTTCCTTTCCAATTGGTTCTCCATGTTTCCCCAAACCACTCCCACTGTTTATTCTATTAGACAGACCTCCATTTAGCTTAAAGTGACAGGATTTACATTTATATGGAAATATATCAGGGGTTCAAAAATGGACTGGCTCATTAGATAGACATGTGAAACCGTACCCGATTCGTTAAAACAATAGTAGCATGTGTCCAAAGGTTACCTGCTGAAACTGACAGTCTTTTCACCTTAGCGTTCCATGCGCTCCATGATCTGATGCAGAGATTTGCTATGTACGCAGAGGTGTCGTCCTTTATTTTCCTATGCCCATAAAGTGTAGTTGTTGTTTAACATGCGTTGAATCGGTTGAGCAGTTTGGTTATCAGGACCAACCCGATTGCTTTTAAGATTAATAATCGTGACTTTACCATTTTGCAGTTGAAAACATTAACTATAGACTGATATTTAAAATAGGTGGGAGTATTACGTAGCCAGCAGTCGTCTGTGTTATGTAAGGGCACTGGAAATTCAAAGAGTATAGTTTTGGTATTGTAAAGTTTTAGCGATGTGGATCTTAAGATCAATGCTAGTCTCAAAGGCCTAAATGTCACAAACGGAATAGTCCATTGTATTAGACTGTGCAATCAAGATTAACCAGAGACATAAACACTACCTGCCGTAACAATTTTCACCCCAAAAAAGCACGTAATACCAGGTAACTGACATTGTGTTGTGAAACATGTTATTTACCTGTCTAGCACAAACTACGGCTTGACATTGATTGACGTACGGTTTTCAAATTTGCCTTTCATTTTCACAGTAGATATCGCACCATCTACCATTCGTTATGGTATTTATTGACATGTTGGCAAGCCACATTGTTTTCGCTTCCGCCATCAATAAAAACGCAATCAATAATCGAAAGCAATGACCATTTTGTGATCTTTATCTCCATTAGCGGCAGTGTCAAACACAATATTAGATCACAAGATATATTAATTTAGTAATTTGGAATAATTTAGTCTCAGCCATAATTTTAAAATTAAGTGAATCACTTGTCAGTTTAGAACATCTTCCATGGCGATGCAGGTTGAAAGATCTGTATCGATAATATCTGCAATGTCATTTCCAATTTCAGCTGGTAAGAAATAACAGTGTCATTAAAGTGTATAGATGGACCTAATGACTTATTAATAAATAATAAACATAGTCATTATGCACCTATATCTACGGGCAGTTAAAGCATTGATCAATAAATACATTGAGAATTACATGACATTATTCAAGGATTTATTACAATTTGCTTCGTCATGACATTTTTCATTGGTAACTTTCGAACATAATTTGCTGTATTTATTTTCTGCAGTTAGTAATGTATTTTGCTAAGTCTGATTGATTGAAAGTTGCTTGTCAGGAACCGATTCATCTTTCAAATAAATATGTTGAAAGAATTTCCAGCATTAATATCTTGTTGACCTATTGACAAAGAATATATGTTCTGAAATAAAGAGTGAATAAACACGCATCAGTAATTACCATTACCTTCCAGGAAATGTCGATTATAGGAATATTTTTCTTAAGAATCAAACTTTGTTTTGCTTTGAAGAAAAAAGCATTTATTAGAAATTTGACATGTCCTTCAGACTTCACAAAAAGGACGATTGGCAATTTCTCCAGTGTTAGACAAGAAAAACCTGAAACATAAAAAACAATTATGCTTATTTAAATACAAAGACAGCTTATGGGTCATATATTTAAGTGCATGATACCCGATTAATAGGCCATATATATATAATTTAAGCAAAGACAATTAATGAGAAAATCCATCTTCCATTTTATTTCTTAAAATTAGTTTACGTACGATACATAATATGAACACCATAAACAAAATTTTGTGTAAAGCACAATGATAATAGGTATGTAATGCGCAGATACAAGACGGAAATTCATTTATTCTTTCGATGAACTCAACGCAGAGGAAGGGCAATGAAAACAAGCAACAGTAATCTCTCAGAATCGATACTGATTGCTATTATTTTATCATTGAGATCATATCTCGATTTATTGCTTCACCAATTGAGCGGATATGCTGGTCATAGATTGTATTTATCTCTTTGAACAAGTGATGACGTATGTGTTACGGGTTCCTATAATATACTGTCGCCGCTAATTATGTCCTTACCATGTTTTCAATCTGATTGCACATTTGTCACAAACATAACTTTAAGAATACTATACCTAATGTCAAAATAATCAATTAGGCGTGAAATCCTGAAACAAACCTACTTTAATAGTAAATGTCTTTGAAGAAACATAACTGATACGCTAATTGGATGCATTACTAGTTTTTTCCCGCTAATTTGAACTATGTTGGTACAATGGTTATAGGGTAAGGTTACTTACATAACGAATTGACTTTAAACAAATAATGTCATGATTCATATATAAATAATTCATTGTACAAGGCTACTCTACCGATTCTGGCACGTTAGAATATTATTTACATATAAACCGTCAATCAGTACATATTTAGCCTCAAAACATAAACGAAAACCATTAAAGGGAAGGTCATATTTTAATCACACCGAAACGAAAAGTTCGTCGTATTTCAACAATATAGATAACTTTGAAGAACCGATCTAGCATTTTATTGCACGCTGCTATTGTTCGCAGAATGACTGAGTGGCATCTCTCGTTCTATTTTATTTGTATAGTTCTGATTTGCGTTCTTGTCGAGAGTTGGTCGTCTTCGTATTCAGGTAAAGTGTATCTAGCTGTAGTTTTATGTGTCCTGCTCTCGAAGGAGACAGACATATAAATGCTTGTAGCATCGGCCTCCACCTTCCAATTCTCTTGAGCGACCAACATCTCTTTTGGCTGCTGATGTTGTTGCTTTTGTTTCATCTCCTTATCAGTCTACCTGTGCTCATTCACTCTGGCTCGGTCACTTGTGAACCTTAACCACCATGAATATCTCAATCACCTTTTACTCTCCATCTTTTCGTCCCCCATGTCCTGTTGATGTACTCTGTCGCGGCATCAGCGCCCTCTCTCTCTCTCTCTCTCTCTCTCTCTCTCTCTCTCTCTCTCTCTCTCTCTCTCTCAATCTTCTCTCTCTCTCTCTCTCTCTCTCTCTCTCTCTCTCTCTCTCTCTCTCTCTCTCTCTCTCTCTCTCTCTCTCTCTCTGAATCGCATAGGAGTAGCAGGCTTTTACTCCGCCAAATAGGTAATCCACTACCTGTAGCAAAAACATCGTTTCATACAGTTTTCTGCTGACTACCTTATTATTAACTTATTTGTCGAGTCGACCATAAATGCCCATACAAGCAGAATTATCGCTTTTGCTATAGGAATGGACGTCAACGAAATCATCTCAAAAATGCATGTTGCAGACAATTTCCTATTTCATGAATCAAAGAAAAGGTAGACAGAAAGACCATACATTAGCATCCAAAATGTGAGCAACAAACAATTTCAATTTTCAAAACTAACATGAAAAAAACACAGCCCAGTGAAATATAAACGAAACAAAATGAGTCGTGAAGATCAGGGTGCTTCATCTTCTTCATACAGAACATAGTTTTAGAAATGACAACGAATGTTTAGAAATGCTAAACACGAACAAATCTACAAGTTTGAAAGCGTTTGGTAGTATGACTTGACTTCCAACTATGAAGGACAATACAATTATGCCCTTAGTGCTCATTGCGTTTCTTAGCCATATAATACAGATAGTTAGCATTGCCGAACACTAAGCAAATTTCTATTTTTGCATAAATTCCAGGAATATTGCGTACGATAAAGGTTAAAGTATAGTCCGATTGAATTCCAACACTCTGTATGTACACATTTTGCAATGATTTGTTGATTTCTCCATCGCAAAAAAGTGAAAAGAAGTCAGTGGGAGCCTCCTTATTCTGACAGTCGATACTGACTCAGATCGTCTAAATTAAGGAATTAGATTTATTCCTTTCTCGAAAAATAGACAAAACTTCGATTAATAAAGACTTTTTTGGGGTCAGCTGAATATGACAACAATTGATGGCAATTATTTGTTTGTTTGCATAAACGTATGCAGAAGTAATTCCCGTCGTCTTCTTGAAGAAGGAAAAAAAATTAAATTGAAAAAATATTAGTAAAAATAAACGTTTCTAGAATATGGGTGGAGAACACCGTAATTTGTGGGTTTTGATATATATTCTTTTTCTTGTATATGATGGACTGAACCCAAGATTGCATTATTTTAAAGTTTGAACATTTACATTTTAATATTTGATTGTCTCAAAAATAATAATGTATGGTCTCGATCTTTCAAAGACTTGAGTAACTCTTTGCTTTTGTCTCATGGGGCTAAAGGAGGGGTGGGGATATAGACATGTAATAATAAGAAATACCAAACAATGGCTTCAGATAAATATCGTCCAATATATTAAGCACGCATTTACATATTTACGTCAACATACATCAATTATTAAAATTTCCGTCTGACACACACTGTTGGACCTTAAAGTTATAATGTACAACAGTATATTTCTAAACGGTATTTATATAGGATTTTGTTATTAATATTTAATTAATTTACTTCCAAAGCAGCATAAAGATCAGATAAAATAAAAAAGGATAAGACTTTTTCGTAAATATATTTGAATATTTTGCATCGAATTTCCTTTTCCATGAATAAAGAATCGAGCAGCTTTCAAGTTGATTTTTATTATTTACTGAAACAAAACTGGTTCTTATTATGCGAACAAAAACCACAAAAATAAATATTGTCTCCTGCAGTATAATATATGTAACTTTGTAATTTTACATTTCTAAGAATAATACAAATCATGTTTAATAAACAATTCACTCAAACTAAAACGTTCTACATCGTGAAGATCGTCGGCTTCTGTGAACTCTTTGACCTTGAATGGGACAATGAATTTTCTAAAATATCTAATTGTGGATCTCGCCAAAAGTGTATCTTAATTAATTTGTCGATTATTAATCTATACAATGCTCTAATTATATCATTCCATGTTTTATTATCAATATCAATATTATCAATACTATCAATATTATCAATATCAATAGATCTTTACCTTTATCTCCTACACCTTTGTTTTACCAACTCTGTCCAACCCACAAGAAATGTAATATGCATTTTGATTTCATCACCCGCCCTACATCTTAATTATGCCGTCTGAATTTCGCTATCCATTATTTAATTTTTAAGATGTTTACATGTAACAAGTTGATCTATCAATGTTCGTAATATTGTTTACATAACATCTGAAAAATTATTTAACCACCATTCTTCGTGTGAAATTCCGCTTGAGCCAAACTTTCGTCTCTTTCTTAATACATTTCCACACTATCTTTGTATCATTTTGAGTTTCAAATACGTCGCCAAACTCTTTTGTAAAGTATGTTTATAATAACGTTTCCGAAAGGAAGCAATATTTCCAATACTATCCTGGCATATATTTTACTTCTCCTGAGTCCATATTGATTTTGTCAATGTCTCAATTTGTGTCAGATTATTTATAGTGTGCGTTTTAGGATGACTCCTAGAAATATTGCTAATCCCGGATAAGCCTAGGGAAAGTCATATATGAGCTGTTTCGATTCTGTTTACGATATCAAAATTACTATTCAATTTCACAATATGAAATCTGACAGAAAATTGTAAAATCTGTCAATAGTCACTCACGATTCCCAAATCTGTCAATAGTCACTCACGATTTCCAAATCTGTCAATAGTCACTCACGATTCCCAAATCTGTCAATAGTCACTCACGATTCCCAAATCTGTCAATAGTCACTCACGATTCCCAAATCTGTCAATAGTCACTCACGATTCCCAAACTAGTTGATGTAGCAAAGGTTCAATAACATCCTGCCATTACTAATGCGATTCCTTCCTGATCACCTTACAGTGCACCATCAGAATTTGGGCTTCGCCCGTGTCACTCACTAATTAGTATCCACCAAAATAGGATTCTTTGATTGCTTACCACATTTATGGACCATTATATTAACGACGTCTTTGTCAAAGTGCAAAAAGGCTTTTCTTACTGCTACAGGTCCCTGCCAAATTAGGGGCATACTTTAATGTGACTGGTACCCAAACCAGCTCATTTGTAGATACTCAAAGCAGCCTCCATTAATATAGATGAAGTCTTCAGAGATTCCCGTATCATTCACAGATGTTGCCTGAATAATATACCTGATAGATAAACCCAGTACACAGTATTGACAATTGATTTTCAAACCTTTGAACTAAATTTAGTAAAATAAGCATGAAAATTTCGAATTTATTTTATTTTTTTCTGAATTTTTAAGATAATATAGATAGTATTTTTTGGGATAATATGAAATAATAAAAAGTTTTCTTGCAGGTTGCCTTTTTTGTAAACATTTAGTTTTCTTCCAACTTTGATTGTAGAAGTTTAAATCTCTATCAGGATTAACAACACACTCAGCAACTGCGCTGATTTCTCATCGACAAATGAACTTCAGAATTATATTGATGATTAATATATATATATATATATATATATATATATATATATATATATATATATATATATATATATATATATATATATAAAGATTGATAATTCAGAATCAATGTAAACAAATTGAAATGTCAGATAATATTTTTTAACATTCAAAAGATCTACATTCATTTTTTAATTATTACTGTTTCTTTTTCATATTGTTTCTCTTTCCATTATTCTATATTTATGTTCAACCATATCATTAATATATAATTGAAATCAAATGTATACTTTTGTTTTATTTTAGGTTAAAATGTTCTTGATTCTGATAATAGACACTTCTATCACACAATAAATCATCAGGAACATTTTAATTGTCTCACCTTGAATTATCTTTTATTGACATTCAAACACCCACATCACCATTAGTTAGTTTATTGGGTGGTTTCTAGCGGTACGTTTAACACACTAATGACTATCTAATGCCGAGAAAACCGGATATGAATGCCTTTCCCAGACACCTTCAGGTATTCATTTGCTTGGCATTGTATGCGTGCAGTTACATAACGTAAGTTGGTTTTCTTGTATCAGCAAAATAGATTACACTATCTGGTACACAAGAATGCTTTCAAACTTTAATTTTCAAGTTTTATTACGTCTTGAATCCTTATATGCTACTTAACTCACCTGATTTGTCTTTTTCCTTCTGAATGTTGCTTACAGCCACTCCAAACATTTCTCGTCATGGAGAATGCTGGGGTTACGCGTTCATGGATATACGGTATTATTCAGGAAACGGAACATATACGACATAACAAAATTCCAGTTACACGTAATATACCGTAGTATAATTACAAATGTGAGGAAAATAGTCTAATTCCTAAAATTAATTAAGTTATCCTACTAAAATTTTGTGATCATAATTTTTTTAAAACTATATTTTTATTATCTCTAGTAGGATAAACCTTTTTACACCAACATATCAATGCACAATTTTAGTTGGAAATTTTTGACACAATCTGTGTATTATGTTCTTTAAACATCATCCGGCCTCCGACACAATTTGCATAAATGAATAGCTAAAATGTAAATTACCTGCATTAATTACAACAAGGTGTTGACATTTTAATATGGCCAAGTGCAATTACTTGGAATACTTGAATATCATTTATTCACCAAAATTATATTTGATTACATTCCAGCTGATTCTCTTTTGAACGATAGGTAGCATTGAATCATTTAAGGTGTGATACCAAAGGTCAAGCAAACTAAATGTTTGTTTTTTGTTTGGATATTTGTAGTTGTGAGCAGGGTTGTAGGAAGGGTCGTTACCTTTCTGTGATGTTACTTTTGCCGTTGTTTTCTTTAATGTTGATAGTGATAACAAAATGTAAGATAGAAATAAACAAATCAAAAATCTGAATGGGAAATATTGTGTTGTTAAACCAAAGATTCCGTAGAAACTCGTTTAGTTTTCATGTTCCCTACTTTTCTTTTGTTTCAAGACAATTTACTAAGATCACATTAACATGCTCAGTAATCAGACAATTATACTGCCTCGGAAATCAAATTGGCCTAAAGAATTTAATTTAGCTTAATTGCATTTATAAAACTTTATGGCTGCATTTAAATAAATAAATAAATAAATAAATAAATAAATAAATAAATAAATAAATAAATAAATAAATAAATAAATAAGAGACATATTGTACGTTCTGCAAATCGTATTTCAGAGCTCTAGTTTGATATGTTAAAATTCTCTTATTAATTCTTACAAGGAGAGCTATTTGTCAAAGTGACATAGATGTTGATTTGAAATAACTGTGTAGGTTACGTGACAATACACACGACGTCGACTGTTATATGTATCAACTGATGTTTAAATGTCAAGGACGAATTGTATACTCGAGCTAAAATTTAAATTTTCCTATCAACTACAACTCTGTATGAAATTTGACATTGGCATGTATTTGATCAAGTTTGAACATGAAAGTTGAAAAACCATCTGTTGTGCTGGAATGTAATTTCACACGAATCTCACATACAAATCACAGAAGCTTAACAAGGGTCCTGTTTTAACTGTACAAGATCAAACAGAAAGACATTAGAATTTCTATCAATGCGTTTCATTGGAGTGATAACCACTTGGCGCGGACTTCTTATCGTTATATGGATCATATCCCCCAAGAGATAAATCTTTATATATGACAATTTACGTCTTGTAGCAACCCAGCTCCCCATGGGCCTATCAATCATTCAGAATGTAACTACTTGTCTATTTAATTTGTTTATCGTTTTGTATTCTGTTCGTTCATAGTTGAGGGGTCCATCAAGGACGTATTTCAATGGGTTTTCAGTGTCTCAGTTTCTGCCTGACGTTCTGCCCACTTTCTATGTATGGCTGTTTAAGTCAAATGAAAATTATATAAAGGTATTTAATAGTTTTGCACAGAAACTAAATCAAGAAAAACCGAATTTATCCATTTCCAAAGAATACCAGGAACAGGACCCACCGCCATATTTTAGCAAGAGCTCAGAGTGCGTGAGGTACACTAACGAAACTGAACGACACAACGTAACTTAACTGAGTAAGGTAACTTAAGGTAACTGAGTAGGGTAAATTAACGTAGCTGAGTACGGTAAATTAACGTAACTGGATTAGGTTATTTAATGTAACTGAGTATGGTAATTTAACGTAACTGAGTACAGTAACTTAACGTAACTGAGGAAGGTAAATTAACGTAAATGAGCACGGTAACTTAAATAAACTTAGGCACCTTATCGTAACTGAGTAACGTAATGTCTCGACTGGATGTAAGAGAGCTATGAGAATATCAAGTTTTTGATCTCAATCTACCGCAATTTTTTTTATGAGAGGGATACCTGTTACAACTGCAATTTAGACAGAATATATTATTATTAGTAGTAGTAGTAGTAGTAGTAGTAGTAGTAGTAGTTTTATTATTATTATTATTATTATTATTATTATTATTATTATTATTATTATTATTATTATTACATCCAGTTTCTTATTAAGATTAAAGCTCATTTTGAAAAAGTACTTATATGAATCATCTACTGCCTAAATGCAACTATTAATCGACTAAATTTTTCTCTTTCGTATTCTAAGCAAATTAATTATTTGTTGAATTTTCCAAAGTATCTTGGTTTTTTTGCTCTTATTTGTAACTGAATTGGATACCAAAGAGTCGTTACATACATACATACATACACACACACACACACACACACACACATACATACATACGTACATACATATATACATACAGGCTCGCACGCACGCACGCACACACACATACACATATATACATACACCAGCACACGCACGCACACACACATATATATATATATATATATATATATATATATATATTGATATTGGTTGTGTTCAACTTTTAACTGACATTTAAAGGAATCTTTTATAATGAAATTTCGAGTTTGAAAAGGAACATACAGTCTCAGTTAATGGAATTGACAACAAAGGTCACATGATATACAAAATGGGGCGTGAATAATTAATTACTGACATGATAACCATAACTCAAAATGGTAATTATTCCTCCAAAATAGAACCACAATAACACGTCGTTTTTAAAAACGAAAAAATGAAAATTCATCACTTATGATTGTGTAGAAACACACGTATGGAATAAGTTATTGAAAAATAAAATAACATTAGCGATGTTTTCGTGGCATCATGTTTTGCTTGTTAGTATGCATTCGTTCTACCCTTAATTCCATTCAAGTAAAACACCTTATAAATTCAATGCAAACTATAAATTCATGAAAACACAAATATATATTACATGGTTTTTAAAATTCTGAGAAACACTGAAAGGACAGACATAAATTCGATTCAGTTAATATAGTAAACGTTACTAGAACATCAAGGTTATGTCAAACAACATTTGAGAATGTTATGTTGTAATATGACTGGGAATTGCACTTTTATAACTTTTAAAATATTTCTCCCATGAAGCAGGTGAATCTATATGATGTAGACAAGGAAACCCTGCAAAAGTAATTAACTTTGGCAATTCGTGCAATCAGTACCATTCAATTTTTCCACAACACAACACTGTTTGCTAATTGTAGGGTGTGTGCTAGTTGAAGCAATCCTTTCTACTAAGCAGGATTCACACCAACCATGCCCAATTTACAACTGTTATATTTCGCTCCAAGAATCCTCGTAGGGTTTCATTTCACTTTAGCACCGGATTTTATGATTCTGATCGTGTGGACTCTAACTGGCCAAAGAAAATCACTTGTTTGCATTTAATGATGTGTTGAGGATAATGAAGCTAAACTGTTTTAAGGCTTAAGCTACAGGTCATAAAAGTACAGACTGGACAGAATATGTGTCATTTTAAATTGTATGATACATGGTACTAACATCAACTCATCTGTTCTATTATACATTCATCTTTTAATTAGGCACTTAGTTCTAACGCTTAAAGTTTATCGTAAAAGGTTTGAGTAGGTATTTGAATTACGCACATATCTCATTCTTCTTTGAGAAGTTTCAGCTCCGTTCTTAATTAATCTGGATCAAACCACTGTGTGATACCCGTTCTATAGTTGTATCTGTGGGCTATACGCACATCATATGTCTGCATAAATAACCAAATTTACAGTTTATATGTTTACTTAAGAAGAAATTTTTCATATTTTGTCGTATGACTCTTTTCATCACTCGCATGTTATAAATCTTCCGTCGTGTATGTGATACCGGTGTACAGTACAGGAATGCATCGTTGTTTCATATGCCTTTTGTGGACTCCTTAGGATCGTCATGATTTTCTGGTTTGTATATAATGGAAATTTACCTTTGATTGGAAGGGTTGAGCACCCTGGTGATTTTTAGCAAGTGTTGGACCGTAGTGCAGGCTACGTATTACGTTTTGAACTATTTAGCTATCGTTGAGAGAGAGAGAGAGACAGAGAGAGAGAGAGAGAGAGAGACAGAGAGAGAGAGAGAGAGAGAGAGAGAGAGAGAGAGAGAGAGAGAGAGAGAGAGTATAAAATCATATTTTGGCTTTTAATTACTATCATTTCAAAAGAGGTTTCCGAAGGAGAACATAGTCCCACTAATTTACATTTTACTATATAGAATTAAACCAGATAAAAATCATCCTATAGATCAATTTTCAAATCCTTTCATTACATTTTCCAAATCGATGATTCAAAATTAACCAGAATGTAATTTCTTGATAAAGTGCATTAGAATGTATATGAAGCCATGCATCATTACCTGTTATGTTGTATGAATATAGTATCTTAGTCATATAATGATTTAAGTGTTTTGATAGCTAAAGCATGTTTGTCATAGAATATGCGGTATCCCAAGAGGAACACTGCAAAATCATTAATTTTTAAAAATGAGATTTTTTATTTTTTTTAAATCTTTAGGTAATTGTAAGTTATAAGAACTGTATTCTTCTTATACAGGATTCGTGAAGCCGTGAAGCTTAAAACTGGATTAAACACTGCATGACGAGCAACGGTGAAATAAATAATGCAGTTTTTTAATTCATCGCTTCACAAATCTTGTAAAATATGAATCTGAAGTCTTAATTATCTGTTGTGTTTGTTTTAACGGTTCGTTCTTATTCACTGTTATTTCATTGTTCTCTGACAGTTCTTTGTTCTCTTTTTTATTGTTCTCTGACAGTTCTTTGTTCTCTGACTGTTCTTTGATTGTTCTCTGACACTTCTTTGACAGTTATTTGACTGTTTTCAGACTGTTCTTTGATTGCTCTTATCATATCAACGGAGACGTATGATGTTAACGGATCTGTCAGAATGCTTTCGCTTAAAAGAGGCTTACCTGTTGTTTTTGTTTGTGTGTTTAAGCTATAAAGTCAGGACTCTGCTAAAGTTCCAAACAGTGTTGTGTTTATTAAGGCAGCTTCAAACAGTATTGTTTTGTTTTATTAAGGCAGCCTCAAGCAGTATTGTTTTTATTAGGGCAGCTTCAGACAGTATTGTTTGTATTAAGGCAGCTTGTTAACATTCCTTAATTACATAGCCAATATGAAATATGAATGGTGTCAGCTACGTCAAAATATATGGTTGAATGAAGCAAAATAAAAATGCGATAACAAAACCACACACAAAAAAAGAAAGCTTTCTTAAAAGTGGATCGCAATTTTACAAGGTTGGGTCTGAAAAATTGATGCGTGGCTTTATCGTTGTTTAAACACATCCGTATACGTCATTACGTCTGTAAACTTCCATGTGTATAAATGCATTATGTATGTCATTTCGACTGTATTTGTGTTAATATGTATGAATCTATGAATGACTGACTGACTTCACCTTCAAAGTCATTTTAATAAGTTCCCCATACTCTCAAAACACAACGTGATGGTGAAGAATAAGAAGCACACGGATTCATATTTTGCCGTCAGTAATTAGTCCAGTACTTAGTCTCGAATATTAGCCATCTCATCCCCTAAAAGCAAGGCGAACAATTGTATCAGTATTACTTTGTGCGTAATGTGATTTCCCCATCAAAGTGTGAGGTAACAGCATGAACATAACAGAGCAAATACCATACTTAAGTTGTCACTAGTGACGTTTTCCGATGAAGCCTGTTAAAATTTGCCTCATGGATATAAAGTATGATGAAGGCTTCGCACCCTTCCGCTAATCGTCATTTCCCAGGGGAATAGCTGTCCGAAAATGATCTATCTATCCCATATCAATTTCATTTTTTAATGTAAATATCGTATTGGCTTGGGCTGTTTTCAGCTCCCATTAACGTTTAAACAACTTTAAAGTCTAAACATGTCATGCTGTCAGTTATCGTTTCCTTCTTTGCCTGAACATTTTCATTAATCATTAGCTATTTTATTATAACTAGAATCCTAAGACATGAAATACATCAATGAAAAAGTATTTTGATTCATCGATGCAAGTGGGTACATCGTTTTAATATTTTTAAAATGATGATTATATATCGACTATTGAAATGGACACTTTTTACATCCAACAACAACAATAATAATTATAATACTATTGCAAATAATAATAATAATGATAATAATAATAATAATAATAATAATAATAATAATAATAATAATAATAATAATAATAATAATAATAGTAGTAGTAGTAGTAGTTGTAGTAGTATTGTCATTATTATTATTAGTAGTAGTAGTATATTATTAATAGTAGTAGTAGTAGTAGTAGTAGTAGTAGTAGTAGTAGTAGTAGTAGTAGTAGTAGTAGTAGTAGTAGTAGTAGTAGTAGTAGTAGTAGTAGTAGTAGTAGTAGTATTTAAAACAACTATTGCAAGTAGAAAATTACTACTATCATTAGAAGCAAAACTGACATTACGGTACAAGAGGTGCGAGTTTAGAAGGTGCTTGGTACTGAAGAATATTTAGGTAGGTATCTTTGTGCATATGTAAATAAATTAGTCTGCAAATAATTGTGTATACGAAACTTAAATGACATTGTCAAGCTCCAAGCACACCAAATGCTTGTCAACAAGCGGATGTAATGTACAACACTAAGTGTGAAACCGCAACTTTTTTAATTGTTTATACATTATTATATAGATCGGTGCTTTCATCATAGATTGGTAATGTACATTGCGTTGGGGCTTAAGTGGACGTGTTTACACAGTTAATGAGTTTTAGACTGTGAGTGCACGTTTTACACATTGAATTATGTGAAGAATTGAATTTTGAATAAGCAGTGAACCTTAAAGTTGAATATGGTGAGCTTAGAGATTTTATTACATTCAGACCAGGTGGGTATTTGGGGAAAGGTCGTTGCGACCTATATTCTTAATTTCCGTCCATGTCAGGGCTACAACTACAAGGGGGCCAGTGTTCTAATTCGATGAAATTTACAGGATATTCTAAAACGAGAAAGCTGAACGTCCGATCAGTATTAAGTAGTCGATCTTCAAAAGGAAACGTTATATAATGTAGTTAAGATATTCTAACAAACAAAACAAGTGTTTGTCTAAGGAAAATTTTGAGAAACCACTGCTTATGGCTGGCCGAGTGAACATAAGGCGTACATCGAGAAACTAATGGGCATTTTGAACTGACAAATTAGTCGAAATTCTTTTGTCAGAAAATTCCTGAGAGAGAAGGTTTGCTTCAGGGGAAGCCTAAGTAAGAATAATGCTTAAGACAAAATTTAATGCTGGATGCAAAAGTTCTACAGTTTACAGCACTAAGGTACCCAATGTTAATTTCATGTAATATTCTATTTTGTTTGTTTGTTGTAAGCAACTTGTGAATATGATTATGTTCTATATTATGTATCGTTTATTCAGTTTCATGGAGATGTGTTGATGCAAGGGTTGTTTTGCAATTTATAATATTCAAGTTCATGGAAATGTGTTTACAGTTCTTAGTCTATTAGCAGAAAAGACTGCATGTGATCCTCAGGTTCATATGTGCAAGATTTATAGGGTTATATGAATAAATATGAAATAATTTCCTTTGTCTGTTTGGACGATACTAATTATCTTGAGTTAACTAAAACTACTTATTATATTTGCTTTTTCAATGTTTAAATAATCTTGAAAGTGAGCAAGGATCTCTGAATGTTATGCAATAGTAATCAAACACGTAGTAGCATACGGTAAATGTTTGATAGAATGGTCACGTGGTAATCTAGGGCAAGGTACCTTTACACAGTGTCTGAGTGGAGAGTATTCTGAGTAACATATATGACGGAATTTTGTATACATCTAGAAAGTGGTACAAAGAGCGATTACGGATAATTTTGTCTTTAAAGGAAACAGTTTTCGAAGGGAGAGGGGACTCAACAGTAAGGAGACGGAATCCGAAAAAAGAAAGAAAATGGAGAAAGTGACAATTAATGTTCAAAGGATAAATTGACCAATGGAGAGTAAAATCCAGGAAGTCCAAGAAAGACGATGTAGTCGGAAAAGGAAGGCACGAGGAAATATGAACGTTGGAACACAGTCGAGGGGAAGGTGATGCAATCATTCGTGGTCGCTGCGCTGTTTTCATCACTCGTTATGATGATGTAATAAATCCAAATTGGACACTGTTAATCATTTCTATTGATTAAAGATATTAAAGATAAATTATGAAAGGCTTAAAGGCATAAATTCATATATATATATATATATATATATATATATATATATATATATATATATATATATATATATATATATATATATATATATATATATGCCTTTTAAACCTTTCATTATTTATCTTATCAATTTCTTTTATAAATTTCTTTTTGTTTATTTGCAATTATGTATCTTTGTTTTCCAGCATTGTGACTCATCGCATGTATAAAACGTCCAGTTATACCCTAAAATTCAATGCATATATAAAGTGTCCAGCAATACCCTAAACATCAATGCATATATTAAATGTAGAGCAAAATACCCTAAAATGCAATGTGACCCACCCAGTCACATTATCCTAACACCAGGTCGACCAGTCCTAATATTAACCTCTCAATCCTGAGCGCCAAGCGAGACAGATGTTAGTACCATTTTTTTTAAGTCTTTGGTATAATTCGATCAGGGATTGAACCCACGACCTCTCGCGTCCAAGGCGGACGATCTAGCCAATATGTAACCGAAGCATTCCAATGCAGATGTAAAACGTCAAATAATAACCAAAACCTCATTTAATGTGTAAATCGCGCACTAACAGCCTAAATCTCATTCACTGTGAAAAATATGTTGTTGTTGTTGTTGCTGTAGGGTTTAACGCCATTTTTCAGCACACGATAGGCGGCCAGAATTATTGGTGGGGGAAGGACCCATAAAAACGGGGAAAAACCACCGACCCATGAGTAGCTACTGGCAATGTTTCTCACATACTCACATTAGCCGAATCTGAGACTCGAACCCATGCAAACAGAGTTGAGATGGTAGTGATCCGTAACGGAGAACGCCTTATACAACTCAGCCACTCAGGGCTCCTGTAAAATAGGTACTACTAGCCGCCTAAAACTAATTTGTAAAATGTTCTCGCTCGTATTAAGAGGGGTAGTTAATTGAATTTAGCTACGTTATCTAAAGAATGACATCCCTCTATATTATGACCCGGTGTGATTGAAATATAGAATATCAACAGGGCAAGATTATGATCTTCTCAAGCCCCCTTAGATAAGATAATCATAAATCGAATTTGAATTATTTGCGAATTTAATTCTGTTGATATTTGTTGGGATGTTCAGCTATTCCACTTAAGCAATCAAATGTAATTTTTTTTTTAAATTGTAGTTTTTAAAAAAAATTGTAAATTATCAATTCTTGGAAAACTCTTTCTCAGTTGTTTTATTCACTAGACTAGCTTGTAAGAAAAATGTCCTGAAATGGTAAAAGATGCCTCGTATTCATAGTTATCCATCGATGAAATGTTTAAAATTTGAACTGCCAAACAAAACAAAACCCACCTTGCATTATTATTTTTGACAGGGTTCCTGATTTGGTATATCTTTAGAGTTTATTACAACTACATGTAACTCATTGGATTTCATTACAATAATAATTTTCTGTACATAGAGGCATTTACAATAGTTATTGGTAGGCACACTAATTAACCTTAATTCCAATATCTTGAATCAATTCCGCGTAATTGAATACAGGTTCCCTACTTGGTTCCTCTTGCTTTGCTTCTAACAGACGAATGAAGCTCGGGTTTGGTTAATTATAATATGATTAAAGTCGAAGAATTAATTTCAAAATCTTACCTTCCTGCTTCAGTGCGTTCTTTGTTTTCTGTGGAAACTAAAGTATGCCATAAAACTGGAAACAATTGTATCAGATCTGACAGGTGAAAGTCGAACAAGTAAATCATTTTACCTTGGTTTTCCAAGCCGACATTCTATTGGTCTCCTTGGCAGCGACATGAAATCTGACTGTGATCTCTCGGTCATTTATGTTCACTGATGTCATTATTGTTGAATCAAGCCAGGGTGTGCCAAATGAAAGCTTTATTTAATACTGATGTACGATGTTCCTCTGTAAGGTGTAAATTATCTGATAACATTTTCATGCGCTACAACTTGTGTGGTATATAGGTCATATATAGAAATGACAAAATATGTACCGTACTACCAATATTTTGTGCGGGAGATAAATTAGGCGATTTTTAAAGAAATAAATACAAACTAAACACGCCTTTTTTAACTAACACTTTGTTTTAGCCATTATGGATATGGTATGCTTTTTTAATGGTACATTAGACATACATTTTACTTTCGGGACCGCACGGTGAATCGCTAAATTGGTAAAATAATTTCTTCAACGGTAAAAAATTCCGACTTAATAGTGTGGAACAGGCTGTTAAATGGAGATATAAATCAAAATTTAATTCTTGTTATTTTATCCTTCCCATCTAAAATATATAGAATTTCTGATAAATGGGATAAATGAAGATCGAACACAGTTAAGGACAGGAAGTATTTGATTTAAATAACAAAGCTGTTGCGTGTTCAATATTATTTATTCCAGTCCTATTAATTAGCTGTATCTATGTTACGAATCGTTAATACAACCCATCTACTGAGTAAGTTTATTAAATAACTGCCAATACATATTTACTCGTGTGTATACAAAATTAATATTTTTACGAGTGGTTAACGAGTATTTACGCACCACAAGGAACTTTGTTTCTATTACTCAGCAAACATGCTTCATAATATAGACATATAAGATTAAACTCACTCTTCAGTACCATACCCCCTTTCCCCCTTTATGCAAATTCAGCACACCTTGATAGGCTGTTTATATAAATATTAGTGATTTAGGAGACCGGTAGAATAGTTTCGCTTAATTTGTCGGAGTAAATTTAATTTTTCACAAATTGCAAATTATTTTTTCCCATTTCTTCAAAAACAATTCCGATTCAGTAGCGCATGTAAACCGCTTAAGGAAAGGGCTGTTGTTCTGTTGTTGTTATTGTTGTTTTGCTGTGTTGGTGCTTATCAATGCTGTTAAGGAAGTAAACGGAACTAACTTCATAAATATGATGTCGAGTCAAATTTCGTCATTAATTTCGAACTGGGATGTTTTGTTTGCTTGTTTTGTTTGATTAGGATTTTTAACGTAACTTTAACAATTTTTCAGTCATATTGCTACGATGTCTGCAGTGAGGCAGTTCATAGTGATGTCTACACTGGGGCCTCATGCCGTAGACATGTAGCAATGATGTCCCACCCAGTCACATTATCTTGACACCAGGCCGACCAGTCCTAACACTAACCTCTTAATGCTGAGCGCTAAACGAAGCAGCTGTTCGTACCATTTTTGTAAGTCTTTGGTATGACTCTGCCAAGGATCGAACCTACGAACTCCCGCTTCCGCAGCGAGCGCTCTAACCTCTAGGCCACCGGAGCGGTTAACTGGAAAGTAATGCTGTTTTTCTTTTTCAGTGCTAGCTCACATTGTGCTCGTTTTTGCTGACGCAGTCATAACTTATGTAAGCACAAAAAAGTAATCGTCACATGGCAATGTTGAAATCTCATATTTTCACATGTGAAAATAGAAAAATATATTTTCTCCATGTGAAAATAACGAATTAAAATAATTTGCGAATTATGTATGTAATACCAATTTTAAGTAGTGACACAAATGCAGTGCAAATGTGTATGCGATGTTCAGGCTTAAAAAATGATATGGATTATTAATATTGATTTGATTTTATTTATAGCGTTGGAAATATAAACAATGATGCATTACATTAACATCTAAATTTGTATGGCCTTGTATAATGGTCATTGTGGCAGTAGATAGTTATAGATGTTTCGTCTACACGTAGTCAATGTTTATGAGTAATTGAATATAAATCGTTCTATCCATATCATTATTTAAGCCTGAACATCGCATACACATTTGCACTGCATTTGTGTCACTACTTAAAAATGGTATTACATACATAATTCTCAAATTATTTTAATTCGTTATTTTCACATGGAGAAAATATATTCTTCTATTTTCACATGTGAAAATATGAGATTTCAATATTGCCATGTGACGATTACTTTTATGTGCCTACATAAGTTATGACTGCGTCAGCAAAAACGAGCACAATGTGAGCTAGCACTGAAAAAGAAAAACTGCATTACTTCCGAAAACAAATCAATCGAAACGAAACGTATGCATGAATCATTCCAAATAAACAAAGCATTTTAATCTCTTATATATCAACACTGATGACTTTCTTTGCAATGCTGCTGTTATCCTAAAACATCTAATGAAATAGTCTTATACTTTCAGTCTAAATTATTGCAAAGCATTGGAAATAATCATATTGAAACTAGACCGAAACAGGGGTCAAATTAAGTATGTACTCTTTCTGCATATATTTCCCTCACCCCTTCCACTCTAGTTGTTGTATTTTGTCTTCTTAAAAAATATAGTCAATGGTACAAATATAATATAATTTGTAAAAGCTTATTTATAAAGATTATATATAAAAGAACACTTACCATAATTAAAATACTGAAAGGATTTTGTATCACAATGTCCTGTTAGGATACATTTTGAAATGGTCAAAATACTTTTCGACTGAGTTGATACAATCTTAGAAGAAATAACAAAATTCAAAGTCGATTGTCTCGTTAAAGAGTAATCTTAAGTTACAAAATTATATAGGGCCTTGTGCCATTATTTCATTATGTAAGCATTTTGCATCAAAATGAACTCGTTCAGGTAACAAATGACTGTACGAATAAAGTAATAAATTTTATCACTGACAGGCTAATTAGTAGGTCGACTCTTTTAAATCTAATTTGGGCAACACTACATGGCAGTTGTGGGCTGATATTCACGCTGCATTAGTTTTCTGAGATTTTATGCAAGCGGACGCATAATTTAATAACAGCGATAATTCCGGGGATGTATTTTATCACCATTTTAATGTTCCCGGTGTAGGGCGTTTCTTGACCTATGCAGAACAATTACAGCAATAATTGATACAGAAGCAAAGTAGCATATATTGCTCAAAAAAGGCCTATCTATCCCTTTTATCCTATGATGACAGTCATAAATATTACCAGGCGTACTATGTTTCACTCTTAAATTGAAAATTATACAACTCAGTTGACAACTAGTGTGTACAATAGTATTTTCCCCACTGTGAAGGATCAGATAATGACGTGACTGATGAACATCACTAATCATATGTATGATATATCAACGTACGGCCGGAAGTGGATCTTTCACTCAACATCTAGTCTTTCGCAGCTAAAATTATTACTAATCAAGATAATCTGTTTCATGCAGATTATCAGATTAATAAAGAAAACTTTGACTGGTATAGATAATTTATGCTAGTCGGCTTTCAATTATCCGATTCTCATGTTTAAAGACCGACAATGGCGATGGATTTTGCAGAGGCAGTCTACATTTGCTGAAGCGACATAACCACCGTATGACATTGTAGCAGGTGTAGATAACAACGATAACTTTTCGTTTCCATTGACATACAATTTATGTCGTTCAAGATGACAATCAAATAAAGTACACTGCTGTAAATAACATGTATTATGTTATTAATGCACCTATAAACATGGGAGCGGTCCAGGAACAATCACTTTTACATTATGCGAAAGAGCCACGTAAGAGTTTTGTATGTAAAAAAATCTCGGATTTCTTTCATGTAATTATCGAATTGAACTCAGGATAATGTTTGATTGTTTTATTAGTAAAAGCATTGTTCCAGTGAAAAGTATTGATAAGATTTTAAATATGTGTATATCACGAACAGCTGCACAAAAGAAAAATACGTTAGACAATGATTTGATTGACATTGAACAAACTAGGCAGACATATTTAAAAGATTACTTCATAAGCAGTGTGTTTGTAGACCAAAATGGCTTTTCTTGTTTTGTTTTCAACACACAAAAAACACCCACACGACACACACAAATACCACCTACACAACACACAAATGAAAACTCATTTTTGTACACGTTTGATATACTAAATTCGATTAGAAGTATGAAATATGCAAAGACGAAGTTGAAGGCTCCGGCTCTTATATGCAGTTATGCGATCGATATACAAAAATGCAACGATTATCGTTGCAGAGATGGGTATGAAATGTTTGTAGAATCGAACTAGCTCTGATGTCATCAATGTTTGCGCTCTTTAGAGCGTGTTATCTGGAATAGGTATAAGTTAGCCATTATCAGTACGAGACGGAGAAGGATTATACCCAGGTAAACAAATGTATTTAAACAATTTAAATAGTTATTATTATTATTATTATTATTATTATTATTATTATTATTATTATTATTGTTATTATTATTATTATTATTATTTAAAATAGACGTTTTTTGAAGGTTCAACTGATCGTGCATGTACGGATTCTAATTGGTATATTTGATCCGGTATTATTTAAAGTCTTGCGTTAGTGCAAAATAATGCATAAAGTACTAAAAGTATTTTATTTTTCTAAAATCTTAACACGGGTCAAATACTTATGATATTTCACTTTCCCTCTTCCCAACGTTAATAGTTTTTTTTTTCTTTCTCGAGGGAGTCAAATTTACGTCATCTTGCGCTTCAGAATCGAGCTGGAAAATATGCAGAAAGGTATGCTTTCATAATGGGTCCAGTAATGGTTGGATTTTCATTGGGAATTTGCTCTCTTAGCTTTGCTAGGCTAATACCACGTTTATACAAGACATGTCCCACGTGATACTGCATTGAACATTTAGAATTACAATAATGGCAAGTGAAAAGCCTTTTCGGTCCATATTTCAATCGATACCCAAAATGTGCTAAATTTAAAAAGTAAAATGTTCATTAAGACCGCTACAACTTCATACAGTCGATACAATTCACTAGACTCACAGCTAAAGCGTACAATGCAAAAATCACATATTAACCAATAATTATTTGTTACCATTATAAAGTATTTTTGTTTCCAACTGTGCATACAAAATATATTAAAGACTAACTGATCTACAATATCTACGAAAAAATAAATGCCACCGATTCTCTTCGTGTATTGTCCCTGCAACAGATCCGTGAAATAGAAGGTAAAGAGGACTCTTTTCAATATTTAATATCTTGCTTTTTATGACATGATTGATCATTGAGCATAAGAAAGAAATTCATTACATTGCTTTCGTACTAGCATCAGTTTCTATTAAAAGTTATGCTTCCTTCTTGTTCTATTATAAATATGCTTTGTAAATTAACATATTTGTATCCTGTGTTGTAATTGTATCCTGTGTTGTAATTGTGTCCTGAAACTACATTGATACTGACACAAGACATAAAACAAACTTAAAGTACATACTACACAATAATGATGTGCAAGAATAAAAGGATGATAAAATTTAAATTGACAAGCGATTGAACGTTTGCGTTTGCGTACGGTTTTGCAGTTTTGGGTGGGGCCTATGGAAACCCCGGATCCTCCTGCACCCACCCGCGCACACACAATGATCTGGCCCTTGTTGTGGACACGTTGAGGCAATATCAGACTTTATAAGATAGGCGTTAATCACAACGCATGGACTATATCAGGAGTAGTTCCAATCGTAACGTGAAATGTCCAAACGGCAGGATGCGTTGACTATTATCAACGTACAACAATGTTTTGAACAAAATTAGAAAAGTTTCAGCCTAGAATAAAATAAACGCTGCAATGGCCAGCTGTAGAGAGTATAACGAACTTCAGATTCCAAGCAATGACGATGCATGCAATTATTTGCCTGTTTCAGGACATTTGATCATAGTTTTAAAAGTAAAGACTCTGTTGTGACACCTGACATTCATGTGATGCCCTATTACATTGCCCGCAGATTTATTTGATTGCATTGGATAAAAAAAAACATTTCAAGAGGAATCCATATTTCCCAGCATGAATCCTGACATCATTAGAAACATCAAATATTCCTCCTACGAAAACAACATGTATTTGTACTTTCTTGGTTGACAAAACGTATTTCCTCTTTCACCAACAGCATAACGTTATTGTTCTCCATGTTAGCTTTGAATGTCTGAAACATTTTGAACCTTACAAACAATTGGTTTGTAAAGAACATACCATGTAACGTCAGCAAACGTTCCTGACTGTTCGAATCAATGATGCTGAGCGTGAGTTTATAACCACATTATATATGGATAAATATGATTATTAAGAAACGTAGTTTGCAACCAAAACATTAATTTCCCAACGACTCTACTTACATGAAATTGAATGCAGAATAAAAATGTAACAAGTGACCGGCCTACATTTGATGAAAACTAGTGCCGAGTGCATTTGTATAAATTCAATCTAAAAGGATTCGAAAAAGTAACTTATATGTATTGCCAATTCCTGATTCATAAAACTTCATAATATGTAAATACCCTCCATTTAACATTCAGGTGAGTTGATTTATGGCCATTCATTCTGACGTATTCTAAGGTGTAACCGAAGGATCTTCGGTCAAACGAATAACCTCTAAATGAACAAGGTGAAAAATATACACAAGGTCGGAATTATCGCATCGCATTTCTTTTCAAGCAAATAATACTTGATTTATCTGCAACTCCTTGCTTTTCTCCCCGGCTTCATTGAACTTTCGTACGAATTTGACACCGACTTATGTACCGGATTATGTTTTTTAAAACATATTTGATCTGCGCTATTTGACCACCACCGTCGAACCATGTGTGCTCTATGTCCCTCGCCAGTTACTCATTTTACGAGCTTTCATGTGACATAAACTACACTAATTCTGAAACTTATCCAGCTGTATATCTTTACCAGTGTTTTTAAAGCTATATTTATAAAAAATTTCTGGCAAATTTATGATGCTTAAGATCTTTAACTAAACCACGAATTATGGCTATCTCTACTTTCTCAAATCTGGCACTTCCAGTACAGACTCGTGGAACAATGAAACAGTCGATAAAATATCACCCTGAATTTAGACCATCATCAAAGTGCAGAATACTTTTATCGAGTCCTAGTATAGACGAATTGTACCCTCTATAGTGCCATTGAAACGTTTAAATGTCAGTTTCATTTCAGATAGGCTTTCTGTTGTGGCATTTAACTGACGTTTATTCTTGAATAGTTTTCATCTCCACTCAAAAGTTCTGCAAACCAATCACGTTTACCAAATGCGACATTTGAATGTTCAGATTGCATTTTTAAATGCCATTTAAAACGTAAAAAGGTATATTATGTTGTATATTAACATCAGAAAACCACAATGCTTTACTTCATTTTAGACGCTTTACGCGCTTTACACTCCTTAATCGATTATCTGTGAAAAGCAACAACAAAGGTACATTGACGGCTAACATGGTGTTTAGGATGGAGATGCGTGTTAAATTTATTTTCTGTAGGTGAAATTTAAACCAATCTTTGTGTGTCATAAATATTATAGTAACGTAACTCCATTTGAACCGTAACTATATTTAAATATTTGGAGAAATTATAAGCTGTTTAACGAATGAGACAATTTGGTTTGATGTAGTATATATATGTTTAAAGTGTCAACGGAACCTTAATGTAAATCCTTTTCCAATCATCTAATTGTGAAATAAAACATCATCATTCGAATGATGCTTTTATCGTCTTAATGCAACAAAACCTTCTTAATGTTTTTAATTAATATATGTATTTAACTAATTTAAAGACATAGTAATGTTCATTATGTTTGCTACATCGATTTATACCTCACCCTTTGCATTACTTTCAGTAATTACAATTTTATGATTCATCATGTACATATTGTATCCATGAAATTACGATACACTTAAAGGTCATGCTAGCATGAAATTACGATACACTTAAAGGTCATGCTAGCATGAAAGAAGGTCAAGTTCATGCATAATGATGATGACAACACTTACGCTTTCTACACAAATTTTATAAAAACGACGTTATGTCGGTTTTAAAAAAAAAAAGATTTTTTTTAAAAAAAATAAAAATGCACATTTATATCAAACTGCAATAAATAAATACATTTCACAAATCACACAGTTTTTGTCCTTTAACGTTGTTATTTCAATAATGGAAAGTAAAGAATCCGTTTTGTGTTCAAAATATTTTGCATATGAAAAGCAAATTTTGTTAAATATCATTACTAAATGTTTCATATTATTGACAGCCGAATTTTATGAATTTCATGCAGCAAGACTTGTTTGTTGGTCACGTTGTTCCGCGTATAATGTTTACAAGAAAATGTATCTTAGATAAGATGAATATATTACATAGTCATTTACATAATCAACAGCCGTCCTTTCTGCAACAAAGATTACATTTGTAATCTAGAACAAAATAACATTTATGCTACACAAATAAAACTGTTATCAGATCGACAATACACATAATAAACAAGTAGGTCATATTATCCGATCAGGTTTTCATCGTTCTCGTTTGTAACGACGTTATTATATGTTTTTACTCATATTAATCTATGTTATCTAACATTATTATTGTTAGAAAAATATCGTTGTCAATGTCATCTGATTTAAACCAAGCCACATAGTTTGATCAATGCTATATTGGTGAGTGTGTGTGTGTGTGTGTCTTTACATTATTAACATAATTTTAACAAATTTCTTATCATATCGCAACGTTGCCTGCAATGTGGCAGTTTAAAGTCTAGCATTGGGGCATCATGTCTCAGACATGTTGCATGATGTCCCACCCAGTCACATTATCCTGACATCAGGCCGACTAGTCCTAACACTAACCTCTTAATGCAGAGCGCCAAGCTAGGCAGCTGTTAACTGTTAGTACCAAGTTTAGAAGTATTTGGTATGACTTGGCTGGGGTTCGAACCCACGACCTTCTGCTTCCGGGGTGGACGCTCTCAACAATGGGCCACCGGAGCGGTCTTGGTTTAAATTTTGAAGAGACACTGATTAATCTCATTGTGCGGTTTATGTTAATTATTTCCTTCATGTACATGGAAATCGAAGTCTCCCAAGAATTTGGTGCTGCAACACAACTAGCTAGCTGACGTCCACGCAAATATTCAAACTCATTAAGCCATCTGATTTAAAGATAATAATGTCTACCACTTCTTAAAATATGAACTTGATTCAATAGAATATGTAATAACACAACCCATTTGTCATAAATCCGAGTTGTTTGTGTTCTCTAATTTATAATATACTCGTTATTTTAAATTTTAAATGATTCCTGTCAGTTCTGGGTTTTGCATATTTTTAATAGCGACTAAAGGGAACGAATATTCTAATACGCTATGAACTAAGGACGTAAAAGGTCTGATTTTCCTGGACAATGCAATAATGATTAAGAACGCAACGTTTGACAAAATCACAATCGTATCAATCATCACAAACTGAAACAAATGAACAATTTAATTCTCGTATCGGTAAAATTCAACATTAATATGCAATACATGATGCATTTTCTACAATACATTACTCGTTGCAAATATCTTTCTGTATTTCTACTGAGTTGTCCTCATGGTTTTATCTCACAGTCACTCTGGATGTTTGTTTGTTTTGTGTTTTACTATAACTCGGAAATGATAAAGTCAACACCCATTAAGGCGAGGTTGTTGACTAGTGTAAGTAAATGCAGATAAAGTAAGTCTCTTCACCATTGTTTTTAAATCATTATTTAAGTCCGTCTCATCTTGGCTTAGGTTTTCCTCAGTTTATTCTTGTCTTCCTTTTAATTCTTATTGACAGTTAGCTGAATCAAACTTTATTCTATCTTATATAGCTAATTAATTGAACTGTTTAGACTTTCGCGATCTTTTAATTTGTTTGACGGCAAATTGTATAGTTTGTTCTGTTTTTTTTTGCTGTACATTTTTTTTTTGTTAAGTTTGTTTTAATTTTAATTTATCAACTGTAATAGCAAGCAAATATTTGTCAGTGAATTTAGTTTATATATGCTGTTTTAGATGCTTACCCTCACGTAACTCGAGCATCTAGGCATATCTTTCTTACTGTTACGAACGTATGGTACAGGCATCCTAGCTATTTAGGTAGTAAAATGTCACAAACGTAATGTCAATATTTGATATTAAAAGCAACTTTTTGTAAGTAAGATTATGCATGACAGAGGTCTTTAGCGTGACGGGAGACCAATCATTGAACACGAGGACTATGACATATCATGTTTGAATTCGAAGAGTCCCAGGTTGGTCTCTGCACACCTTCCAGTGACACGCCACGTGTGTGCCATAGCCACACAGATATGACACTATGCTGGAAACGTTGTATGCTCAAAATGTGTCTTCGTATATATATATATCATCGACCGTTAGATGGTTATATATATATATAACGTGAGCAAAACTAGCCTTTTCCTGCCGTTCTTGCATCACCATATTTATCGTATTTCGAGGTTGTTGTCGTAGGGTTTAACGCCATTTTGCAGTACACGATAGGCTATTCATGGCGGCCAGTAGTATTGGTGGAGGAAGAACCCGGACAACCCCCGTAAAGAACCACCGACCCACGAGAAGCTACTGGCAAGCTTTCTCACATAACTACATTAGCCGAATCTTAGACTCGAACCCACGCAGACAGAGATGAGATGGCAGTGATCCGTAACAGAGAGCGCTTTAGACCACTCGGCCACTCAGGGCCCCCGTATTTCGAGGTATAGCTCATGATGTTATGCTCGTTCACGTCTGAGTTACAGACCATGCTACATTCGTCTCGTGAAGCTTTTCTAACGGTGGTGGGGTGGTTCAAGTAATAGTAATAAAATAATAGTCTTTACTTCTGGATATTACATTTTGTTATTATTTTTATGATAAGTATAACCTAAAATATGATAATAATAATTGCTTCACGATATTGCGATTTATTGTTATATTGTATGATCGATATAACTTAAATTCTTTAATCTATCTTCGGATATAAAATTTACAGAGAAAACGGTGACAGGAAATATTCAACTCGATACTATATAATATACCCCTTTTCTATTGAGAGAGAGAGAGAGAGAGAGAGAGAGAGAGAGAGAGAGAGAGAGAGAGAGAGAGAGAGAGAGCATATACATGCTTAATTGACAGATAGCGTGTAACGTGCTATTTACCTGATGAAAAGATATCTGAAGATGACATTGAATGACGTATATCGATGACATCTTTGTTATCTTTCACAAGAAAAATATTAATAGCATTCTAATATCTTGCTTTTGGCTATCCGTCAAGCTTTCAGTGATCATCTTATTCAGTTTTTGCCGATATAAAAAAGCCAGATATGTAAGTAATCACCTACTGAGGTACAATTAATCACGAACGATGTTTAGGTTCTATGTATTAATTATCTATCGTCGAGATCTTGAATTAAATTTTTTGCACCTTTAAAATGTGAGCTGGTACATCAATAGCTTTTTCTGCCGTAAGCAGATGCATGGCTATGCATCAAAAGAGACGGATCTGAGTAATAATCACACTGTTGCACAACATACTTTAAAAATCATGTTTTTTATGTGAAATATTATATATTGGCATGCAACAGTCAATCAATTAGTGTAGTCTACATTACACGAGACAGCTTAGGGGTATGTTTCTGACATGAAAACTCTCTGTATTTAATATAAAATTGTCGAAGATGAAATACATTTTTGTTTATTGGTAACTGCAGTTTGTATAATTTATACTCCTTTTACATATAATCGCAATGTGAGCTTTGCAAAATTCGTTTCATGCCAGAAAATAAATAATACCTCGACCGTTAGATGGTTATATACATGCATAAGTGTCTGGCGGTTTCTGTCATCACCCTGCTTGCTTATCCGTTTACTCTTGAGTCACGGGGATAGGATCCGTTGTTAGAAGGACTAAACATATTGAAAATCGCGCATCGTGAATCACCGGGATTAGATCCTTTAGTAGGACAAAACAAACTGAAATAACAGCATCGTAAATCACTGGGATATGTTGTTTTAGCAGGACAAAACAAACTGAAATAACAGCATCGTAAATCACTGGGATATGTTGTTTTAGCAGGACAAAACAAACTGAAATAACAGCATCGTAAATCACTGGGATATGTTGTTTTAGCAGGACAAAACAAACTGAAATAACAGCATCGTAAATCACTGGGATATGTTGTTTTAGTAGGACAAAACAAACTGAAATAACAGCATCGTAAATCACTGGGATATGTTGTTTTAGTAGGACAAAACAAACTGAAATAACAGCATCGTAAATCACTGGGATATGTTGTTTTAGTAGGACAAAACAAACTGAAATAACAGCATCGTAAATCACTGGGATATGTTGTTTTAGTAGGACAAAAGAAACTGAAATAACAGCATCGTAAATCACTGGGATATGTTGTTTTAGTAGGACAAAACAAACTGAAATAACAGCATCGTAAATCACTGGGATATGTTGTTTTAGTAGGACAAAACAAACTGAAATAACAGCATCGTAAATCACTGGGATATGTTGTTTTAGTAGGACAAAACAAACTGAAATAACAGCATCGTAAATCACTGGGATATGTTGTTTTAGTAGGACAAAACAAACTGAAATAACAGCATCGTAAATCACTGGGATATGTTGTTTTAGTAGGACAAAACAAACTGAAATAACAGCATCGTAAATCACTGGGATATGTTGTTTTAGCAGGACAAAACATATTGAAACTAGCTCATCGTGAATCGTCGGGATTCTATTTTAATTACCGCATCATGAATCGCCGGGATTCTATTTTAATTACCGCATCATGAATCGCCGGGATTCTATTTTAATTACCGCATCGTGAATCGTCGGGATTCTATTTTAATTACCGCATCATGAATCGCCGGGATTCTATTTTAATTACCGCATCATGAATCGCCGGGATTCTATTTTAATTACCGCATCATGAATCGCCGGGATTCTATTTTAATTACCGCATCATGAATCGCCGGGATAAGATCCTATTTCAATTACCGCATCGTGAATCGCTGGGTTAAGATCCTTTAGAAGGACAAAACATCTTGAAATTACCGCATCGTGAATCGCCGGGACAGGATCCTTAAGAAGGACAAAACATACTGAAATTACCACATCGAAGCATTATCTTTAAATTACAAAACGTAATATACATTTTATACCTGAAGCATTCAGATATTACTTTCTCTTTTTAAGAAAGAAGAGTATGAAGTTTTTACGAATTCTTTACATTAAACTAGCCTAACGATTTTCCCTCTCAAAGCGAAAATTCATCCTCTTTTACAGAGAACACACACACACACACATATACATAATACACATATACACAATAAACATATACGTAATACACATATACACAATACACATATACACAATACATATATTCATAATACACATATATATATAATACATATATACACAATACACATGTACATAATATACATATACATATTACACCTATACATAATACACATATACACAATACACATATATAATACACATATGCATAATACATATATAAGCAATACACATATACATAATACACATATACATATGCACAGATACACAATACACCTATACATAATACACATATACATAATACACAAATAAACAATACACATACATGTATACATAATACACATATACATAGTACAGATATACACAATACACATATACATAATACACATATACACAATGCACAAATAAACAATACACATATACACAATATACATATACATAATACACATATACACAATGCACAAATAAACAATACACATACAATACACATATACATAATACAAATATATATATATATATATATATATATATATATATATATATATATATATATATATATATATATATATATATGTAATTTTGTTGGTACTTTTTGTAGCTTTTTCGCATGATTCTGGAAAGAGGTAGATATCTCATTTAATTTAAGACAAAAATCTAGTTTTTACTCCCTGAATTTATATTTGAAATTATACGATCTGTTTTTATAAATTTCCAGCAACGAGTTCACCTAACCATAGAGTCTATGGTGGAAAATGAGGGTTACCGAACTCTCAATAAATTGATAAGAGTGACGTCATTAGGAAGCTGCGATCGGGCCATCGAAACACTCGAAGTTCAAAGAGCCGCAATATGATGGATGGGAGGAAAGTGTGTCTTTAAACATTTGTTCAATAATAAAATTGAAACGAACGTTTTTACAACAATAAAGGAAAATTGGAAGTGAAACGTTGCATTTTGTATTCAGCTGATATGAAAATATATAAATCCAATAATCCAATCGAATGACAAAGTTTACACAGGAACGAGTTTTAGAGGACCACCTATTCCAATAATAAAAATCCTAAACTTTAAGTCAATACAAGTGCTTTATTAACTGAAAATTATTTCAAACTATTTTCTTGACTTTTGCTTTTCCTCGGGCAACATAAAAGACTAAACAAATCGAAGACACTCCCATTGCCAGATAGGCTCTCCACAATCTTGAAATGACTACAAAATACAGATCCCGATTCTATCATAAGGTTCGACCAGACAAGCAAACGTCAAATTCTGACACCATGGTCGATGATATATCTACCTCTAGCACATTATGTTGGATCGTTTTTTACGCTTCTGGGAATATATGCGCAGGTGGTTCGTCTCCTTATGGCTTCGATTTCATAGTCCTAGCAGTGCGTAACTAAAGTTTCCTTCAGATGTTTCGGTTCTTTGAACCTCTTATAGAGAACAGTTTCAACAACATTTCTTTCGTTGGAACATTTCATTTCATTTCACAAAACCCTCATTTCGTGTATAATTTTAACTTCATTTGCAGCTTTTATTAATTTCATCTTATTTAAGTCTATATACATTAAACAACGTTTAGACCTTTCACATGTTGAAATCATTTGCTCCATGAGTTCATATAATGCATTAATGTTATTTCGAGCACTAGTACAATTTTGTTCTAGTGGATGTTATAAATTATTAAGTTTTTTTACTATTTTTTTTCTTGTATTTTATTTCTTAAATTACAAAATTGACTATACACAGAAGTTTTGGATACAATATTCGAAAACTAATGCTACACCATATGCGTCTTTAAATGATGAACATAACATCATATTAGCTAATTAGTCTATGATTTGGCAGAATAACGTTTATGGTCCTACGCATTATAATTACACTGTAAAATATACTTTTACCTATAATAGCATTCTTTTATTATTAGCCGTAGTCATGAGATCATATATACTTAAAAATAAAAACAAGGATTTGCAAGTATAAGAGAAAAAGACAAAGATTTCAAAGTCTTATTGTCTGTGATAAATTGAACCCTTAATTTGATTTAATAGGCTTATATAACTCAATTAAGTATCTAACAGTTGCTCAAATAAAGCTCAAATGTTGAAGACAAAACATAAATAAAATTAAATAATTGCATAATTACATAACTATAGTGATGCTATTCTGATGTCCTCCATATAATACATACTATGGTGTCGTATTTGTGACCTTCCATATCAATGTAAACAAGTTAATAATATGACCTACACAGTCATATATTGAAGATTAAAGTCTTTACATATACATTTCAATTTTATAAGTTGTGTGTATTATCGCTTTAAATATTTAAGAAACAGTTATTTCTTAAAGTCTGCGTTTTGCAGTTGTATTACGACGCCTTAAATCAAATCTTACAAGCAGTGTGTTTATTAGATTGGAGACCATAAATTGGCACATAAGGTATGGTAAGGGTACGATCAATAATAACTAATTATTAAGAAACATATCGCCATTAACAACATTAATGTTGAAGGTTATTTCTTTATTCATAGAGCAATATATCATTATGTCAAATGTCAATTGTTTTCATTGAGGCATATTCTATTATATGTTTCTTGCAGCCTAATAAAAGCATTGCTACTTTCATTATGTACTACACAGCTGCCTATGTAACTGACTTCTACTATTGGTACTACCACTATTACTACTACAATTTGAAACAAAGAAGAAGAAGAAGAAGAAGAAAGGCCAAGAAGAAGAAGAAGAACCAAGAACAAGAAGAAGAAGAATGACGAAGAAGAAGAAGAAGAAGAAGAAGAAGAAGAAGAAGAAGAAGAAGAAGAAGAAGAAGAAGAAGAACAATGACAAAGAAGAACAAGAAAGAAGAAGAAGAAGAAGAAGAAGAAGAAGAAGAAGAAGAAGAAGAAGAAGAAGAATGACGAAGAATGACGAAGAAGAAGAAGAAAGAAATAAGAGGATACACAAGGAAACAGCAAAATTACTATAGGCTCGCAAGGACACCTAGCAATAGCTCAGATTGTTTGAACTAAGGAAATAAATAAAAAAATGATAATGGAAGCACTTGACCAAGCACTCGTGGTCCTCGGCGTGTGTACTAAACCAACACGTCCTACCAACATGCAGTCAGTGTAGGATTAAATATGCGATAGATAATCCCTTGATCTGTGAATGCAGAAATCACACCTGTTATGAGTATCCTTTTTAACAATGCAAACAAGCTGGTAGTGCCAAATAACTTAGAAAGGTCTAGAAAACTCGGAGATTGTGATTTATGTAGTTGGTGCAATTAGAGTAATATTTCAGAAGCCAGTAGAAAGTCTGCGAGGCTAGAAATAGATAAAACGACATATCTTTTCTAGAAACCTACCGTCCTGTGATACGTATCAGATTACCAATTGTTTTTCTATAGACTTCAATGCTAATGTTTTGTGAAATAAATATACTTTTTATCCTACTTCAGCATGCATGTCACACACTGTCAAAGAGAACCATTTTAGATTGTCAATTTGACAAGGACAAAACTAAGTAGTCCATTGCATTTAAGAGAGATAACTCTGCTGGAACTAGTAATGGGTAAAAGTTACCTAGTCACGACAGACTCAGTTTCAACCATGTATGCCACATTGTTTTTAAAAATTCATAAATATACAAGATATAATCTAGATATGAATTAACTTAATCTCACATGATGCAAAGAGGCCTAACTTTTTGAAAGCCTAGCAGAAATTACAAATGTTACAAAATGCTAGTGTTGTTAATTATTTCTGAATGCAATGTTCCCTACACCGTAAGGTCCATCCACCTAGGCTTGTACAATTTGTACCGTTATAGCGATAGACAAGAACACTGAAAACAGTGTTTGAAATGTAGATGTCCAATTGCAGGATACGTTTCCAACCAGAGATGCCATTAATGCTACTAAAATATGTAGCAAATGTAATGTTGTATAATGAATGTGTTTTGCATAAGTTACGCCTTGGATTCTAATGTTTGGAGAAATGTACATTTCTTGCAACATAACCTGTATTTTTTAAAATGTACATTTGGTACACAATGACAGATTAAACGTGCATACAATGATTAAAATGCCTATATTGTCAGTGGCAGTAATCTCAGAATTATGAACACCATGGGTATAGCAGCATCATGATCCGTTTGCAAAGAGAGGAAAAGTAAAATCGTCAAAGTTGGGACACATTATAACTTTATCGTCCCGATAAGATGGCGACCATAGACAAAACCGGACTTGTCGAACGTTGGATCGAATGCAACCCACACTTGTTTGAGCGTTGACCACCAAATATCGGGTGTTCTAACAATGTGAGGTAATGGGAGTGCGCATTACAGTAAGAAAATCGATCAAAATCCATTTTGTTTGGTGAAGAGATAGCGTCCAATTTTGTGTCAAACATATCTTGACATCTTCGATGACATATTAGGAGAAGACGAATACGATATTTAACATTAGTTGATATGTAAGGACATTATCGTAATGCTCGTATTATTTAAATAACTCGATAATGATTTTAACAAAGTAAATCACTATCGGTCCAGTGCAAATTATGTGGTATTGTTTAAAACTGAAAAGGGACAATTCTCAAGTGGCCGTGTCAAATACTTAGAAACACCTTGTCTGATCTATACGTATGACCATGTCACACAATCACCCCGTGCATATATCCCACTCCAGATTATGTAAGATTTTGTATGACCATGTCACTCAATAACCCCGTGCATATATCTCGCTCCTGAGTATGTGAGATTTCGTATGACCATGCAACTTAATCACCCCGTGCATATTTTTTATCCCACTCCAGATTATGTGAGATTTCGTATGACTGATTCAAAGAAAGATTTAATGTTATTAAGACGTCTCTTTCGACATCTGTAATCAACAGGACATTCATACAATGTCATCCTCTTGCCCAGTTGATTCGTGCACTTTCATCAGTCACGAAAGAAATACACAATTGCGGTCATTAGAAGCTAGAAGAGGATAAGACCGTCATTAACACTGGCTGAGTCTTTATTAAGATCAATTAAAGGACCTATTTTAAAAGTAGCCATGATAATAGATGGACGATGAAAAAGGAACCCCATTTATGGAAAAACATCATACGATCTTATGGAAGGACGATAAACTGGAACTATAAAGAATATTAGGATATAATATTATATGTAGTGATCATTTCAATATAGAATCAGGACAGTCAACACATATACTTTTGTGCAATAATATGATTGTATGTAATTATATGTCACGTCTGTAAACATTTCCTACCCTTATGTGTTAGTATGTCTGTGTGCATATTATCATGCGTAAAACCATTCCTACCTTTTTCAATAATAGGGGAGCGTGTTTGAATTGTAATCAAAAATCAGTTTTCTGGATAGTGTATGTCGTGTGCCGGAATGCTATGACAATGCAGATGCTGGATAGTAAGGGATGTATTCGGATTTTAATCATACAGCGCGCGTGCGCGCGCGCGCGCGCGTGTGTGTGTGTGTGTGTGTGTGTGTGTGTGTGTGCTTGGATCATATTCTGATAATGTTAACATTAATTTTCGCGAACCTCCCCGAACATTTTCAACACGGAAACGGCCTTTTAACTAAACACTTTAACAGAGGAATTCCCTACGTCCATAATAATGTGGCATAATAATGTAAAAGTACGGACAATTTTAACAATAGTTTTCCCGTACGTACCTAAAGGGATTCATAGTAATGTTAACTCTGATAATGTACAAATGTAAGCCCAATCAAGGTCAGGTTCATCTAATAATGTTATTTTGCATATTTATATATGAAATATTACATAATTAATTATTATATACTAAAACGTGACATATAAAAACATATTGACGAAATGTTACATATTTGTTTTCATTTATATACGTTCACGTCTGAACAATATGCAGAAAGTAATAAAGTATGGTGCTGTGAACAAAATATGTATAAAAAAAAGCAACGCATTACTATGCAGTGAATCCGATGCTTATTTCCGATTGGTCAAAACTAATTAATGCTCCAGTTTTGATTGACAGTTCTGAGCTATCTATTTTCATTCATGTCTCTTCGGGCCACATATAACTACGCCTAACAGAAACAAATGTTATTTAGCTAAATTTGCAAATGCTATTAATATCTATAGACGTGAGCATGCAAACAGGTATTTCAGCTGTGGATAAAAGAACATACTTCTAGTGAGTATTGCATATAATATTAATTTTAAACAAAATTCCCATTATATGCGCACACCAAAGTTTAGTTAATTATATTAGTTACAGAGTGCAATATAATCATAATTAAACACTATTGATTATCATATGACCTTTTCTGCTGGGAAACGTATACAAAAGTATACAAAAGTATACAAACGTATACATAAGTATACAAACGTATACATAAGTATACAAATTTAGCCATTGCAGTTAAGATTCTATTTAATTTGCAGACATAAAGGCTTTACCTTTTCTATATTTGGATAGAAACAAAATATTGCGGTAGAAATGTTTTTCTCAATTCTTTGTGTAATTGATCAAGAAGCGATTTCCTTCATTATCGACAGCCGTAATATTTCATATAGTATGTACCCTATATTACTTTGGTATTGTCTCATTGCGACTGATCAATATTCAAATTTCATTTATCACATATAAGTACTGTTCAGCGAACACGTATAACATTCAAGTACTCTTCAACGAGATCCATTTATCACATTCAAGTACTCTATAACGAACAGCATTTAGCACACCATATTACCCTTCAACGACATTCATTCATTACATCCGATTACCCTTTAGCGAGATCCATTTATCACATCCAAGTACTCTTCAATAACATTCTTTTATCACATCATGTTACCCTTCAGCGAGATTCATTTATGTCTCTTATTTCATTCACTAAAATCACAAATTCAAAATGATTGTGGCTTACATAAGTAAATCCAGACCATATGAAAGAGATCTGATTTGAAATGCTCAATCTTTTCTATCATAGGAGTTACCGTTATCAGCGTCGCTTTACAAGTTGTATGCTCTGTCATAATCAGATTATCTCTTTTTACCAATCGCCGAGTGCAAAAATTCAGATTCAGTAGCAGAAAAGCGCGAAAACCAGCAAGTTTTGCAAAATACAGCAAAAAAATGTTTTTCCCTAGAATTCAAAGTTAAAATTTAAAATCAATTTACAGTATTGTAATTACAATCCCAAATGGTCTTAAAAGTTATATCACAAGTAAAAAAGTATAGAGTATTCTGAATGAATCCCAATGGGTTTATGAATGAATTCCAATGGGTTTCCAAATGAATTCCATTTTAAACGAACTGATGTGCCCATATTCTTGAATATTGCTGATGCACTGACAGTCTTGATGTACCATATTGATATAATCTACAATGATCTTGAATGAATTCGTAACAATCCGAAAATAGTGATTTAGTCCGAAAGGTCAAGGAACATTTCTCAATTCCAATGACTGTTTGAAATAAATAAATCCTCTAAAAGCTTAACCGAACACAACTAAACTTGATTTCTAAAAGGACTGATGTTAAGGTAGGAAAACATAATATTTAGTTCAGAATTATGTACACACAATATTTAGTTCAGAATTATGTACATACTTGTTACCTGACTAATGACATAACAAAAGGCCATGAACCAACGCCATTTGTATTGGAAGTTTCTCTCAAAATGTAAACAAAGTTCATTTCTCGAAAATGTTGAGATCAGAATCAGTGCCGTGTTTGGAACTTAAGCCATATAAGTATGTTTACCTAGCATACAATGCAAATGTAACCGAAATGATATATTAAACAATAATCAGTCTACGGATAGTTGTTACTATTTAAAGGATGACCAGTCTACGTATAGTTGTTACTATTTAAAGGATGACCAGTCTACATATAGTTGTTACTATTTAAAGGATGACCAGTCTACGTATAGTTGTTACTATTTAAAGGATGACCAGTCTACGTATAGTTGTTACTATTTAATGGATGACCAGTCTACGTATAGTTGTTACTATTTAAAGGATGACCAGTCTACGTATAGTTGTTACTATTTAAAGGATGACCAGTCTACGTATAGTTGTTACTATTTAAAGGAAAACCAGTCTGCGCATAGTTGTTACTATTTAAAGGATGACCAGTCTACGCATAGTTGTTACTATTTAAATGAAATATGAAATTAGATGATTCCACACTTGTGTCAGTCTGCAAGTCCATTGTTTGAAAGGAAGGTAAGCGGAAAAGGGATGTTTGGTTTGATGCAAGTTGTTAGAAAGTAGAAATTCCGTTTACTTTACAAACAACGAATATATTCAAAATAACAATTTTATTGTCTCATTTGCATCAAACCAAACATCACTTTTCCGCTTTCCAAGGTTATTGTTATTAGCAGGTTAATTTGTTTAAGCAGTAAATCCTATTTTATTTTATTTTACTTTGCCCCACACTCAATAACATTGATGTTTATATACAGTCAATACAAATGCATTAATCAAATTACATCCCTAAATGACCTTTATAGCATGTATGACTTTCGTGATTTTTAATCGAATTTGATTAACTATTATCTCTTCATTTCAAAAGCACAGTAAAGAGTATAGGGAAGCAACATTCGGTACATATACGAGGATAAATCAAGTACACACGATTAATTTAGATAAATATAACTTACAAAAAAAGAATAATAATCATATTAAATAGGAAAATTGTCTTTATAATATTGTTATTTTATTCTTTACCTGATAGCAAATCTAGTATTTATTTAGTGAAAGCAAATCACCATAGCTACTTCATTATTCTAGTGACTTGCTCCGATTACACACGGAAACTACAAATAATTTCCTTTTTAAATCAATCGATCTTTCGCGGAATTCATATAATTCTTTCTGATATAAAATAAGATTGTCGAAAGTAGTATATAGCATTCAGGTCTACCTTTAAGATCAAAAACAGTGTGTATGACAAGAAGAATACGTATAAAGGAAATAAGTCAAATCATTAAAGTTAAAGATTGTTGTGCTGTTTTAATATGTGATTGCACTTCATGTTTTAATGATATATCCAAAGCAAAATGATAGTAAATCCCATGTTTCTTATCTTATATTACTTATATTTTGCTACAGTATATAATTTGCTTATTATAATCCTTGCTAATTGGAGGTGGTGATACATTCGATATATAAGTTCCGCAAAAAAAATAATACACGGAAAGTACGTGCCATGAGTGACTGTCATAATTTAATTAAGCGCATTGAAATGTCAATAAGGAATTGTTGAATACTTAATTAATTATGTTATAAGAGCCACATTTGATTTCATCTAAAACAGATTAACAAATTAGATGACATTGGCAGTATTATGACAGTGTGTTAATTTTCAATGACTAGGTAATGCTGGTTCGGTAATCCTTGACGAATTCGTAATCAAAGTGTGCCTACTTAATAAAGGTATGTTAATCATCGATGCCTACTAATGAAATTCTGCTAATCCGTTTTGCCTGTTTAATTATATGTTAATCCTCGATGCCTACTTAAGGAAAGTGTATTAATCTATAATGCCTGTTTAATATTAAGTGAGAAACTCAATAATCCATGCCAAGGATACAACAAAGGTCTATAGAAATCTCAACTCGAATAAGAAAATGTACGATGTTTGCAGAAATCGGGTCTGGTCTCCATTTCACGAGCAAACACGAAACATGTATGAAAATATAATGTTCTGCACCAAGCAAATCTATGCAAAGGTTTCCATCACAAGCAGGTAAGGACCTGCCAATTCAGCTGCCAATGCGACCTGCAAAACCCATTAGCATTGGTCATTATTTGTAGTTACAAGCAACCTTTCGGGACACAAAATAACACTAGCCGCTAATTGTTTGTTTAGGAGTAGCCCTGGCAATAATGGCCCCTCTGCAAGATTCGCACCAACATTGTTCTATTGAAAACAGTCATAATCAGTTCCAAACACCCATTAGGATTGCCTTTCAATTTAATGACTGATTTTATGCTTCTAATCATGTTCACGTTATCTATCCAAACAAGCTTGTTTGTTTTGATTTAACGATGTGTGAACGAAGTTTGGAACATAATGTAAATACTTTGTCTGTGGTAACCCAATCTACCGTGGAATGAACACCATTCGAGGTCATGAAGAAATTTTAGATTGAAAATGATATGCATGCATGAAATAACTGATCTAAGGGAATAATCACAGTGGCTATAATTCTCAGGAGTCGCATTCAGTTGCAACGTGACCATCTTCCACAACTTTGTATGGTTCGTCTTTAATGGCTTAACATATAGTTTAGCTTCGACGGAAACCTAGCCACTATTTGCAATCAATTCCTTTTCTGTAAGCATCTGATTTCCGAAAACGAATCATTGGAATCAAATAATTTTACCCGAATCACAAAGATAATTGCAATAATAACTTGATTTGCTTCGATGTTATAGCACGAGTAACTAATTTTCCAGCAAACAAGATTTATATAAAAACGACGACACAAACAGAAAACCGAGGAGCGTAAAATATCCATTGTTCTAGAACAATCAAGTTATAATTAGGTCTTTTACCAAAAACATGGCAAGGCATGTGACAATCATCACGCAGACCAGGTCTAGCTATCAGATACACTTTTGCATAACCGACAGCATAACAAGAAATACAAATTTAAATTTAAAAATACATACATATGAAACAAATGTTACTCTGTGTTCCTAAACCAAAATACATTAAGCATTACTTTCAGCCGATATAGAGCTTGCCAAGTTGTTTATATCCGAAGAAATATCAATTCCATTTTCTATCCGATTTCCATCGCATTATGCGTAGAACTTCTTGTTTGACTAGCGGACATTTGCTATTCATCAGAGTAGTTTGTACATTGCTTTCTTCATGCAGATTAGTAGCTAAAAGCAAATTTATTATATGCCACGCTGAAGTGTTCAGAATAATTTGAAGAATGACTGTGATAAATCTAATTTCAGGAGAGTCAATCTTTGTACAACTCTGTCAGCAGTAGAGCTTCGTTGAATTTTAAATAATATTTGTATAAGCCATTTTTTCCCGTCATTTTCTATAGCAAAATTGTATCAATATAATTCCAATTTTTATGAATTAAACGAATTTTCTGTAATATGATTGGATGTAAACGGTCACGTGATGTTGATCAGGAATTGTTTACACTTCGATTAATTCTGGGACTACTTTCGGTTTTTGAAATATAAATAAACATTGCAGACACGTTATTGTGACGTAACAGAAGGGACTGACTAAAATTGAACAAGAATGTTGTCAGTAAACAAAATGTGTTAAAAACCACGGTAACTATTGCCTATGATGTAAAAGATGAAGTTTATGAATAAACGTAACTGTGGATGTAGTCAATTTCTTCGTGTGATTCTGTACCGGTTATGTATTACGGGGCGGTGTGAAACGCCGAATGAAAGGTAACTACGCGCTACGTAAATTCGAATGCATTATTGATGGAATAAGTTAATTTGACGATAGAAATGATGAAATTGGAATTACATGTATAAGGATTAAATGATCATGGTTGGATATTTATTGATGTGTAAATTTTACCTAATCACTCATAAAGTAAATAAAGTCCTTGTAAATTTTACCTAATCACTCACAAAGTTAACATAAAGTCCTTCGGACTTTATTTACTTTGTGAGTGATTAGGTAAAATTTACACATCAATAAATACCCAACCATGATCATTTAATCCTATAATAAATGTGTTTGGTTGCTGCTTAAGATAATAGTTCTGATGTTGTCTACAGTGGCTATTAAACAATAATTCACTGGTCATTCGGTCATTTACATTCTATGATGAATATAGTCAGCAATTGTGAATCGTTGGTATAGCTGTGCCCAAATTCACGAGACATAATAATATGTATATTCTTAGTGTCCTCCTTGTACTGTCTATTGAGATTAAATGTTCTACCCAGTCTGTGTCCGAAACTTTTACCTGAATATCTCTATCCTGACAATCAACATCCGTATCATGAAAAAGCTGTGAGTTTTTTGATTTGTTTTTCTGAAGTGTAGTCATATCTTTATAGATGTTGTAAAGCGCGAGAAGCTTCTAAAGATTAGGCGCTATACAAAGTCCTAATTATTATTATTATTATTATTATTATTATTATTATTATTATTATTATTATTATTATAACTGGAACGAAATTTCTTGTCGATTACCTTCTTTTTATTAACAGTTATAATGAAACTCAGTCGGTGTTCAATAAACATTTTATTTTCTGCTTAAACTTAAATGTTGTCTCCTATGGAATACAAGTAATATTCGTCACTGCTTTGCAAATAAGCAAGGGAAATCGTGGATAAAGACAGCAATAACATATACAAGGCTTAGTTAGAATATTGATATCTTTCAGTTGGTTATGGATTGGATTCCACAAATCATACCTAATACAATATTTCTCATCAATACAATTGCTAACAAGGATGTAGAGTTTCATTTACTGTAAGGAAAGTTAGTTATTTTCAGCATTTAATTTGCGCCTTCTTTTACAATGAATATGTAGATGTGAAGACGTATTCGTATGTCCATTCAAAAAGTCTTCCTTGTGCTGCATATTGGTAAATACAATTAATACATAATTGTACGAAAATGGGAGAAATATAAATGCAGAATAAAATGTTATACATCAATTTCAAAAGTCAGAAATCCTTTAAATTTTAATTTATTTTCTTTTTAAAAGATCTTTGATGCATATCGTAGTACTTTCTATCGTGTTTGCTTAGCACGAGTCGTGAAAATGACAAAATAACAACTACTCTCGGCTCCGATTGCAACGACAGTTACTACCACGAAATATTCGAATGACACCGAATTGTACGCACAACGACAGTTACGACCACGAAATATTCGAATGACACCGAATTGTACGCACAACGACAGTTACGACCACGAAATATTCGAATGACACCGAATTGTACGCACAACGACAGTTACGACCACGAAATATTCGAATGACACCGAAACTGTACGCACAACGTTGTAATTTTATTGCGTTCGAATATAAATATAGCATGGGCCCTGTTGCCCTGTACATAAATCGCAATGACGTATGTTTTACTCTCTGTATTTTGAAATTAATTGTTTGTGTGAATTAACTTTTTTTATTCCATTACACGCTTTATTGTGTAACAGTTTACTGAATTTGACGCTGTCCAGAATTGACTTGTTTTACATTTTTAAAACATTTTTTAATTTTATATGTACACAACTTTTATTTTAAATTTATATAGTTGCAGCTTTGGTAATCAACTTTTACACAAAGTTGCCACATAAATACGTTAAAGGAGTATGTCGAGAGAGATAGCCAAGTAAATCGTGAGATTAATTTAGTTGTACCTGTCCCACTCGTTCAGGATTTACGCTAAGGAATGCTAATCGGACACTAATGATATTGAGTAACAAATCTTCGGAATTCAGAACTTATAAATAATTTGAACTAAAATCTTCACAACTGCAACCTCAATAAAGGAATGAACATAATCAGGTATTACTTGAATATGAGCACGTATTTCCAGATACTGCTTCAATAATAAACAAAAACTTCCATGACATTGAAATTGTAAATTCCACATATGTGAAACAGCACCCATATATGAAGAACCCTCTCAGACAGGGATACTTTAATAAAGATATTCATTATTTGCTGGAGAATGATTTCATATAACCGACTAAAATTACAGAAGTTTGTCATATAGTCTTCTTCTGAAATACAAACGTTCCGCATGTGCTCTGATTATAGAATGACTTGTGAAGCTTGCATCCCATGCTTTGTAGTGTTTGTGTACCATTTCTATGACATATGGTGGGACATGGACAAATTAATCCCGTATATACTAATGTCAAGGATACCTCTGAATTATATGTGCTTATCAGTAAAAAGCAACTGTTACAGTGTTTGGATATTGCAGGATAATATCGGAAATTTTGATGCAATTTTTCTATAATTGCTGGATCTTTAAAAAATGTATTGAGCAATAAAGCCTAGTTTCTTTGGATTAAAGAATGTCAGGAAGCTTTTGATAAATCAAAGGCCATCCATAAGAGTGAACCAGTTCGTACAGATCCAAAATTCAGTCAGTCATTTAAATTGTATGCTAATGCAAGTGAATTTGTGGTTGGTGCAAGTTTTATTAAAGAAGACAAAAATGGCGTTGATCATTAAGTGTGCTATTGTTTGAAGAAATTAAATAGACACTGCAGAAGTTATTCACTGAATCGAGACGACTTGCTTCGCTTTGATATTGGCATTACAACACTTTGAAATTTACATTAGTTCAGCTCCTTCTCCGATTATTGTGTTTAGTCATCATTCTTTTTCTTTCATCGGCAAGATGAAAAATGAAAGTCGGAGATTGGTATGGAAGAGTTGGTTGTTCCCGGAATATAATGTTGACATCAGGCACATCGACGGAAAAGACAATTTAAAAGCATATGCACTTTAACGTGAATATAAAATGTTTATAGTATTAATGAAAAGGTGTTACATAAGCCGTGGTGACGAAAATTTCCCACGATCGCATCCAAGCAGTAAAGATTACTATGTAATACCTTCATGAGCTTATTTGGGTCATTCAGAATGATATAAAGTGAAATGGCTATGTGTTGTAAGATCAAAACTATTTACAGCTCACACTATATGTAAAGTGCACAGACTATATGAGGAATTATAATTTTGATATTTACTTATTAACGTAGCACAGTAGTCACTTAGTTATATGTAATACGGCTTTGACATCGGTTATTAGTTTATATGTCGTCATCAAGGTCTCGAGTGTCCGAGTGGTCTAAAGATCTCACTTTGACCAATCATTGCCATTCACCTTTGTCGGAGTGGAGTCGACTCCAGAGGTTCAGACGTTGTCTGAATACAAGAAAGCTGCTAGTAGCTCTCGTATACTTTATATTGCGCTTCCAAATGGCGTTAAACCCATTGCAACAATAACAACAGTAATAACAACGTAAATGCTATTCTCTGAAGTAAATTGAGTGTTCATTTAGTGTCATCTTCAATGACCAATGCACCGCTGTGCATATTGATATTGATGATGCTGTTGCATCGGTAGTGTAGTCAGTAGTCATTCCTGATGTTGGCAATTCTTATTAGTTTTTCTTTTTATTATTGACGATGTCAATTTATAACCTTTATTTTATTTCTATCATGTTTCGATATTGTACTTGGGGTAACTTCGGTCAAACTCATCACATATAGAATTGAAGGGTCAACACAATATTTTCTGTCCAAATTATCGCGTCAACTTTGTACTTAATCTAAATCACAGTTGACTTACCCTACGAATTGAAATTATTTTACATGGATAATAATACCTTTTAATGGAATTCACTACTGATATATGTTTCAGAGATCATTTTAAATGACATATTTATATTTACCTTTGCCCACAACTGTCAATCCACGTATGATAATTATCAACCATCTGTTACTCCTTTGCTCATTTCACAAACTTTCTTCTAACATCAAGTGCTTTGATATTGAAAGCTATCCGACCATACATATTTACCTAGTGAGATGACCGTATCCGTATAAACATTTATTGCATTTAAATGATGATAAGAACATATCATTAGGTCGCAAATACATGAATATCCTATTGTTGTATTTTAGACCTCAAAACTACAATATAGGGTAAGAAGGGACCATCAAAAAGATAATATATCAGAGATTAAAACTTGAGCAAATAACAGATTACTATTATTTTACACGAGTTTTATCAACATGTTATTGAACTCTTTCCTCGTCGTTAAATTTAAGAGTGGTTTTTCACTGTGACAATCGTGTGATAATTACAGTATGATCTTTTTAAATCTCAATTCGGAATGCTACTGGTCCACAATATTCGATGTATGTATGGTATATGTATTGCACACTAACTGCACTTCGTGAGTGAAACAGAGATATTATGTAAATGTCATCAGAGGGTACGAAGCTTCTGTTTGGAATCGAATGATTTTGTTATTTCTAGGGAAAGTTTAATGCTTAGGCATCGACAATAATTCTCACATGGTTATCTTGGCTGGATTCTTTCTCGCCGTAAAGAACACTGGTTACAAATGTGTTGGTATCGTTTGTGAATGATATTTAAAAGTACAACTGTTCACACATATTAGCTGTCAACTCATTTAATTCTTCTGGTTGGCTATATTGCAGACCAAAATAATTTATTAAATTAAAAGTGCACAGTATTAAATAAAATTAGTGTCGCTGCCCATTTCCTCAAATGAACTAACTTGATAAAATCGTGTAAAATGTGCTTTTCTGTTGTTTTTTTTTTAAATCTTTAAATACCACCAATAATATGGTTGTAATAAATATTTTTTTAAGTCAGATACAAAAAGCCGGGATGATTACAGCACGGAGAAATCCCATGCTACTACAATATATGTAAGATTTTATCCCCAACCAAACCAATAATATGTTAGATAACATTCTCGTGTTCTTTAAGCAATATAGGTTTATATCCATTGCATTTAGCCTAAATATAGTGCATGATGAAACCTGAACGTGTAGCTGTGACTGTTTCATAGATTCACTGCAATCATTATCGAAATAATGTTCAAAAGATGCATACGATAACATTGCAACTTCAAATGATTGAAAATATGACGTAATAATGACCTTACACAGCAATTTAAATAACGAAAGTTCTTTATGCACTAGTTTTAAAACTACACACCATTCTTGCATAACAAAAATGTATGAACCAAACTAACCCTGTAATAAGCGTTGAAACATAATGGTTAAACTGCCGACATGTTTTTGTTCATGATTTATCTTAACAATGGTGAGCAGGCTCAAACTTGTCAAAATTTAATTTACTATTTCACCATATATTGTTTTGTATTAAGGGAGAAATAACGGCACATGAAACAGTTAAAGTCCTTGCAATAGAATCTCGATTTCTCAGACTGTCTGCAGAAATGTTTGTTTAACTGCAACACCAGATATCATTCACAACGTTGTCTGCAATCAACTTTAATAAATATTCGGGTTAGTTTCTATGTTGTAAATATTTCATTACCGAGGTGTTCATGATATGAAATCAAGTACTGATGGATTGTGTATTTGTTGAAATGTTGATTTTAACTATACGGTTGTCGCGTAACAAGAAATAGCAATCAGCGGCGAGCCAAATAAACAATTATACGTCTTGTGGGAATTCAAGAAGAGTAATTTCACTAGGCTAGATGCTGTACGTATTTTAAAGTAAGAAAAACGGTAAATGTTTGTACTCTTTAATAGGATATGACAACTTGATGCACATACGTAAGTGAAATCACTTCCTGTAAAATATTGCTAAGGTCTTTCTATAATTCCATAAGATGAATCTTCAAAGATAATCCTGGACTGACGTGAAGTATTCAGAACACCAACATATCTATCCAAAGCCTGCAGGTTTTGTATACTGCAAGCCCAGTGTGAAATCAGTAGCTAAGGAAAATAACATTATTAAGCAAGAAAGAAAACTTTTCTCCTACAGAGGGGTTATAAGCTAGTATCATATGAATTCTGAAATTCCAGCGATAAGCCGCCAAACCTGCTGTTATATCGATATAACATGTGCACTTAGGCAATGGTGGACGGGTATCCATATCAGACAGAGAGCTGCGCATAAGATTTATAGAATGATTAATGAGGCGTGTACTTTATCAGCAGATTGTAGTTTACCAGCTCGACATGAGTCAATCTTCAGTCGCTTTGATATACGAGACATTAAGACAGAAAATAGCTTTCAACGATTTTTCGAAACAAAATTCCAGACTAAAAAATATGCCACATATAAAATAATCAGTTGTTTAAGAGGATGGGATAATGATATCGCATCTCCATGGTGGTTATATAAATTACGGTGATTTCATAAGAATGAATTGGATGCAGAGAGATGATTGATGTTGTTGCACCAAAGAGTAACACCTCCTGGAGAATCTTTTGTTTTGAGAGCCCTGAATAGTATTTGCCTTCCATGGGTCTCGCTGGACAGTATATCTGGTGAATGTTGTCATCCAGCAGGAAGATCAGAATAAGTTTATACTGAAGATACAAATAAAAACAAAATAATGATTTTTGTAGAAAGTATGCATGTGAGGTTTTGACTCAGCATTCACGTTAAATCCTTATACAACTGGTGATTTTTCTTTTACTGAATCAACACTGACACCAAGCCAACCTTTTACATTCAATTTTGACAGGAAAGAGCTATCTTGAATATTTTCCTGTCAACGACAGATAAAAGAATCAGTGTGTGCATATGTATGAATGAAGTTGACTAGTACTATAACAAATTAGCATACTTGTTATCACCCGTCAGCCATCTCGATTTTAGATATTTACCTCTGCAGCAGACATAGGTCAATACGTGAGCCAAGTCGGCTGTTCATTTGCAACCCAAGTTACGCATTTGATCACCAGTGCTAGTATAACTGTGATAGGAAGTCACCAATCTAGCCAACCCAATTTCTAGTCTAACTCAAAGTAAATATAAACAACATTATATATTTAGCTACTGTGTGAATGTATAAATCATAGGCTTAAGATAATTAGGTCCATGCCTTCTACCTTAAAAAGTAGGGAGGTATCAAATTAAGAAACAATCAAGTGAGACCCAAATTCAAAGTTTTGAAGTCCATTTGTAAAATAAAATACCATTCATTTGAAGGATTGTAAGGAACAACTACAGTATCTTACAGTTTTAATTTAACTTCTTTAGACATGTATTTAAAACCATATCATTTGCAAGCACAATTACAATAAATTGTGTATGATCATATCTTGATTAAAATTATCATAAAGGAAACAAAGAGGAAGGAACAAGTTTGACCTCAATCGAATCAGGGATTCATCCTCTGATTTGTTTTCTTTGGATTGTATTCTTAACGTTAACCAATATCCCTGTACCTGTCTTAACGAGGTTTAATGACAAACAACAATGACTAATATATCAGACATTTGTCTCACAAATTCTTTCAAACTGAACATTCGACAGTTAAAACAGGCAATACTGGTCATGTGAAAACGTTATTATTTCGCAATTAGATGTAGTCCGTTTCATTATTTGAACTGCTTTATATAGCATATATGTTGAAAGTAAAATGTTTAAGTTTGCAGTTCTTTGCATAAAAGCATTTAGAATTTGGATACAAGAGGTCACGTACCAAGTTGTGGCATTTGAAATGTCGGTATTTCCAGGCATTTTTAAAGTTGGCTGTTTAAGTTTTCAAACAACTTTGAAATTTAAACGTACCTGTACGAATCGATTCATTGTTGTAATTACCTCATGTGATAATTGGCATGACATATACACACATACACATGCATATACACACATACACAAACATATACACACATACATATACATATACACATATATACATACACACATATACACATATATACATATACATATACACATATATACATATATATATATATACATATATATATATGTATATATATATATATATATGTATGTATCTATGTATGTATGTATGTATGTATGTATGTATGTATGTATGTATGTATGTATGTATGTATGTATGTATGTATGTATGTATGTATGTATGTATGTATGTATGTATGTATGTATGTATGTATGTATGTATGAATGTATGTATGTATGTTCATGTAACGAAATTGAGATGTAAATATGAAATTATTAATTTTATGAAGTTATCATTCATGTAACGAGACTGGAGATGTAAATTTGAATTTATGAATTTCTCTTTCAAATAAAGAAACTGCAATGAAAAGGTGAAATTATGAATCATTCAGATAACTAAACTGATACATAGATGTGAAATATTTGCTCAGATGGTAATAGCAAATAATATGGAACACGTATACTACAACTATCATGGCGTCCATTTGACGACGAAGATGTATATTTGGTTCCACCCGCTCAAGTCAATGGTGGTGGAGTCGCCACGCATGGTCCACTGCCCTCTCTGTTTGAAAGATCCCTCGAGAGCACTTATATTCAACACAGAGACGATGGTCGCGAAGCCTTCGTCCCTCGATTTGAGAACACCAGTACACTCTTCCTTACCATCGTCACCAAAACACAGCGTATACGTCACAAGAACCCCACAGTTCTGTGACCTCACGTCATCCAATTATATATAATACCTATATATAATACCTATATATAACGCAGCATACACAAAGGCAGCATACGCAAATGCAGCATACACAAGGTACCCTACACGGCACCCCACACGGGCAGCATCGACAAGACCCACGGTCACTCACGGACCCCACGGTCACCACAATATGGCGCCGCACACGGGCACCACTGGACCCCACGGTCAGCTAAAATTAAAACAACCAAACCGTGTAATACATATGACACGGTAAAGTACTTTTACATTCATATATGTTGCGCATGCGCGCACATGAATTAGTTATCCATGTACATTAAACGTTCAAGGCATGCAGCGTATAATTAAACTCATTTTGTATGTTCAGTTACAAACTATCTCGAAACAGACTATAGTTTTACTAATATAATGGTGCTGCATAACGTAGGTATTTACTCTGTAGAATTTAGAATAAATTCTAAAACATCTGATATGTGAAACAATTATGTTACATAAAACAATATATATATATATATATATATATATATATATATATATATATATATATATATATATATATATATATATATGCGCAGCTAGGTACTTTTAAACTGCAGGCAATTTGCACATGCAGCATGAACTGAGCTGATCTCACCTATTTCCGAAATAACTAGTAGCCGATAATGAATAAACCACCCTCGGTGACACTGTACGCGGTAGCGAAACCAGCGTACATTTTTTACCACATATACATATTGATACCAGTCATACATAATTCCGTGACAAATGTGAGTTTTTTAAAATAAAAATGTATCACCTGAGTTAACACAGCTCTTCTATTATAAAAAGGTGTAATCAATGTGTGTTCGTTTTTCCTTCCGTCACAGGTGTAGATATCATATATATATATATATATATATATATATATATATATATATATATATATATATATATATTACATTGTGCTATTGATTCTTCTTAAAGGAGATAAAAGAGTTGCCGTTACACACGAATATAATTAGTTCATTTAGGGTTTTTGTATAGGGAACGATTCATTTGTCAATTTCGCCGAGTATGTCTGCGTTTTACGGATCGTTTCCATACATATATGAGTTAATGGAACCCTCTCCAGTTTCGTTCTCAAGATGGTTTTGTCTCTAAACGTCGAAATCCTTTTCCTTACGTTAAACTTCTTACGGACATGACAATCATGCAGTATATAGAAGTCTCGATATTTAACTGTTTTTTTTGTTTGTTGAAATAGTGATGGAATACAGTTGGGTGTTTCTCCCACTTTTCAAACGGTACATACATTTCTGTCCATTTTAAGCTTAGGAATAACACAAGCGATAATTTAAAAACTGACGTTCATGGGCTTAATTTGACAACAGCTCTTTAAAATCATGAGTATTTACTATATGATTTATTTTGTTAAGTACGTCAATTAAATAGCTTTAATACAACGCATTAACACCTTTAATTAAATCTTGAAAACATGACGATGCCACTTTGTTCATTTTTATCATCACCGCTCCGGTGGCCTAGTGGTTAGAGCGTCCGCCGCGGAAGCGAGAGGTCGTAGGTTCGATCCCAGGCTGAGTCATACCAACGACTTACAAATATGGTACTAACAGCTAGCAGCAGGGGGGGGGGCGAATCAGACAACATTTTTAGACAAGTTTTCACTGAAATCACGCTTAAAAACAATGAAACCAATGACATCAGGCAAAGAATGGGTGTGTGAATCTGATATCGTTTCATGGATTAGGTCAAAAAAAAAATATGAAAAAATCAATGAAATCAAAAACTTTTCAAGAGATTACAACGTCGTTGTCACTCACCCTCAACCGAATATTTGATCCAGTCCGATACGATATCGTGTCCGAGGGTCATGTAAATTTATTGTTACAAATCCATGTGGGGCAGACTGAGCATGACTAAAGAAATTTCTAAATTGATTGAAGTCCATATCGGAGCACCATGTCTGCCAAATATTTCGTAGCGTATGTGTATCAACTCCATTAAACACACACAACACATTACAATTATCGCGAATCACTTTTGGTATTTGTGTGTAGCGTTGAGTGACATAGATCACATCCGTGTTTTTGTGCCTGCCTCTGGAAAAAATCCTTGCAGGGTTTTTTTGTTTATCTAACATTACATCGTCGTATACTACCATGTTGTTAATACTTCCATCAAGATCTTCTACTGATGGTGCCTCGTCAATATCGGTTATAAATTCAATAACATCCTCACCAGCAATCTCATTAAAATCTTTTAGCACTTCATAGCATCGTTGATCATCTACGCTAGGGGCAATTAAATACAACTTATCCCACTTCATCCATCTCATTATTAAATTGAGCAACAATTGCGTCTTGCCTGATCCAGATGGCCCGATTATAATTGCGCGGATAGAGTTTGGTAGCGCTGCATGATGCTTCACTGGTTCTCTTGTTTTAGTTGCTGAAAAATCAATTATATTCATATCTCTATACATAAATTATGGATCTATATTGTGTGAAGTGTAAGGCGCGTACTGGCACAGATGACTTGACGACGATTACAACTAAAAATAACCGATCAGCGCTTTCTGGTAAATGCGTACAATGTAGTACAAAGAAATTTAGATTTGTTTCTAAACCCAAGGAACCCAAGGAACCTTTAAAAAAAAACGAGGAGGTGATATCGCTGCCAAGTTAGCAAAACTCCCTGGAACCCCATGGGCAAAGTATCCAGGAGAAAAGCACCTTCCAGGGTATAGCTACTGTGGACCGGGAACCAGACTTGATATCAGACTCAATGATCAAAATCAGCCCCGACCCGGTGAGGAACCAATAAACGCTATTGATAAGGCCTGTCACCTTCATGATGTGGCTTATAAAAGTAGCAATTTGCAACACAGGCATCTAGCAGATGTGAAATTAATTAATGCGTTAAATGCTATTCCTGATAAATCCTTCAAAGAAAAATTGGCTTCATTTTTGATAAAATCGGCTATGAAAAGTAAATTGATGTTAGGTGCTGGTAATTAATAACAACATGGAATCTATTTATTATTCCCCAAGAGGATACTGGAAGGGTAACGCTGCAATCAGTAAACTCGCTAGCGCCGCAAAAGTGAAAAAAACCACTGCGGCTCATTGGTTATCCAAACAGGCACTATGGCAAATTTATCTACCGCCGCCTAAACAAATTAATGTCTCGCATTTTGATGTAACCGGACCCAATGAAGTTCATCAGGCTGATCTATTATTTTTGCCACATGACCACGGTTACAAATACGCATTAACTGTAGTTGATATTGCAAGTCGATACAAAGAAGCAGAGCCGTTAAAAACAAAATCGGCCACTGAAGTAGCTTCTGCATTTGAAAGGATTTGTCGACGAGGTCCTCTGCACTGGCCAAATCTATTGCAGGTTGATCCTGGCAAGGAATTTCAGGGTGCAGTGTTATCTACAATGAAACATCATAATGTCACCATACGACGAGGGCATACTGCACTGCATCGTGATCAGGCAATTGTAGAACGATTTAATAAAACCCTTGCTGAGCGGTTATTTGGATATCAATACGCAAAAGAATTCATCCAAGAAAAAAGATCCCGTGAATGGGTTAAAAGGTTACCAGCTGTGATTACTGCACTGAATAACGAGATTACTAGAACCATCAACATGAAACCTATCAATGCGATTAAAAAGAAATCAATACCTGAAAAACCACAAAAAGATTCTAGCGTTTCCGAACCAATTCTTGGTAGTAATGTCATTGTGAGGTATTTATATGAACCAGGAGAGCTTGAAGGGGGTAGAAAAAGAGCTACTGATCCTATTTGGAGTGTTACTACACATAAGATATCTAGTATAACACGATCTACGGGTAGACCTCCAATCTATAAACTGGATTCAACTGCCCCTCAGCGGGTTTTTACTAGACAACAACTACAGGTAATACCCGAGGATACTCAATTGCCACCGCATGGGCTTAACTAGCACCCTTGCGTCTATTGCACTCAAGACAAGTCAACATCACATTGTTTCTGACATGACCGAGATTGTTATTTTTTCTGTCAACGGTGAATTGGCGAGGATCCTTATCCGAATACTGCCAACGCATTATACAATTGCAACTTGCGCAGTGATTATTCTGTTGTTTCTTCAAAGTGATTATTAATCCAGCATCAATATCAAATTCTCGTTGTTTTTTTTTGTCCTGTTGTTTGTAACCGGAGAGTTTTTTATCAATCATTTTAATATCATTATCGCCACCAATGATTTCATCATCGCCACCAATGATTTCATCATCGCCTGACTCTGTCAGGACAATTCTTCGGAGTTGATTTATTTTTCGTACTCTGGATACTGAAAGATAGACTAAATTCGACCATTCTATGCGATTATCTACCATCCAAACAATTGTATCCGATATAGTCAATCCCTGTGAAGAGTGTATTGTTGCTGCGTATCCTAGCGTCCATGGGGATTTATTAGCACCCAATGCATCTTCAACGACATTGATATCAACCAGCACAATATCATTTAATACGAGAATCTGCTTTTCACTCTGTCCTGGAATATCAACTTCAATGTTCTGTTTTCGTGTATCCGATGGCCTATAACAGAGGGGCACTGGAAGTGTTGCAAATTTTTGTTTATGCAATTCAAATAATTTCATCTGAAGTGTATCCCTAACTATTTTTCTACTGGCAATGATCAAATCGTTTGGTCTCCACGCTTCCCAAAACTCATTCATGGGAGTTTCCGAAATTATTTCACGGGCTATTTCACACTGGATTCTATCCGGTTGTAATCTAATTAATTTCTTAAATTCTTTTAATTCATTATCAAGTGATCTATGATCGGTATCAATTTCTTCATAGTAGTCTACAAAACCCTTTAGCCATTCATGGGGAGATGCACCGACAAATGGTGGTGGTTGGCCGTGATCACCGCACATGACGATTTTTGTATTCTTCAATAACAACCACTCAAGAAATATTTTTAAGACATCTTCTGACACTGTGTCTATTTCATCCCAAATGATAATTTCAGGAATAAATTTCTCTCCCATGCGCTCAGGAGTCCATTTATCTCCCTTCCATCGGAAAAAAACTATGATAGGTACAGGCATTTACCCCTCTCTGTATCATTTCTCTTGCAAGTCTGTGAGTCGGTGTTAGCACAATCATGTTAGAAACGCTAGCGTTTCCACGGCGATATAACTCAATTGCCCGGGTTGTTTTTCCTGACCCACCACAACCGTTTAAATAAACTGTTTTATATCTACAGATTGGATCAGAAATCGGTGGTGCACTAGAAAAATCTGAACACTGATTGCTTTGTAAGTAATTATTTTCAATGGTAACATCTGCTGATGGAATATAATCATGAATCATTTCTTTCTTAATTCTCCATGATCCCCAATTCTCGTTGCCAGTAGCCTTAAAATCAACCATTTTGCTGTTTATGTAAAATGAGTCAGTGGCAACTCTAACTGCGGTGTTAGGAAATTTATTGATCATCGAAAACAGATTAATAGAAGCATAACCGAGCATAGAAGCTCTCAAATGTGTGTACTGCGGATTGTATCCATCATTGTAAGTAACAATTGTACCCAATTTGGTTCCATCGGACATAAATGCGTCCTTACGATTGACATATAGGCCCTTATTCGTTAAATCCGCCATTACAAAATCGTATTCAGCGTTGTCTATAATCAATCGTGAAGAATATCTCGTATTGTCATCTTTGCCACCCTGAGTGAATTTACCGATTATTCTTCGTCCAAGATTTTTTGCTTCATTGTTTCTGATTTCAAATAACTGTCTGGACCAATCCATGATTTGTTGTTCATTAAAATCAGGAAACAGTTTTCGCTCTTCGCTAATTATTTTTTCTAGATCAGGTTGTGGTAACCAGACTGATTTCTGTGCTTGATAGGATATAATTGCTTCACTGACAATTAATGATTTTAACATCTTACAATCAAGCATATACCGTAATAACACTATTGGCATCCAGTGTTTTTCAGACATGTGTTTACCAATCCAAAGATAACTACACGGATGAAGTCCTTCAGCCATTTCAAATGATACCACACAAGCGAATCCGGTTAAATCAAACTCAGGCAGTGGTCCATTAATAGCAACACGGGTCATTTCGTGTGTAGGGTGTCCAAATCGTTTGAAATATTTCTCACACTCTCCATACCCAAGAAAACTTCCTGGATAACACGCAATCATATCAACTGAAATAACGGTATCAGCGGTGTATTTTGTATTCCATAATCCTCCATGGCCGTATTCAAGACAGGACAATTTGACATCTGATAAAAACTCACTTCGTGTTGGTTTCCACGCGTTTTTCTTTCTAGCAAAATGTGCTGCAATGGATGGTACTGTAAAACAGTTTGCTAATAATTGATCTTCGATTTCCTCCCCGTCCTCAGAAAACTCACTAGCCAGTTGTTTCATTTGATTATGCAGTTCTTCAGTACGATATAATTCTCCGTTGGGCTTTACAAACTGATCAAATCTACATTCTTCGTCTGAAGTACTATGAAATAGCCACATTGACACAGGATCGTTTTTACTCAAATGGTAAATAGCATCAAATAATTTCTGCTCTGAAAAAAACTCTTCTGTTTGGGGGAGATATTTTACGGTTCTATCCCGTGGAAATATTGTTACTGCAGATGACCACGCGTGTGCGTTGTGATCAATAATTTCAATTGGGGTTCCCTGTGATTTATATTTCGATTCGTATAATACTTCACCGGTGATTGTTCTTACCGATATTGGAAATCTTAATGATTTTTCTAATTTGGTTATATCCTGAATTGTTGCCCCATGCTGTTTCACTGTCAGTTCCCATTCGGTTATTTTTTTTCGTCTTAGATCAGTGAGTTTATTCCCCCGGGACGCATTTGTGAAGTGTTCTATTATTCGTTCTGCTACACAATTGAGCCCTGTCGAATATTTCATGGGTGCTAGTTTTGCAATATCAGGTTTTTCATTGAGCGGATAGATCCCGTAAACAACTGCTGTGACAGGATAAGATCTTTCGTAGTAGGGTTTATCAATTCCGGTCAAAATTCCTGGTTTTGAATCCTGATTCACAGTGATAGTTTTTTTGCCCTTCAAGATGGGTTCAAATTTATCCCTAATGATCCATTTTCCATCCTCACGGATAATGAATTTGAGTCGGAAAAAATGACTTTTTTCCCCAAGACGTGAAATGATCACTGCTGCTTTTTCATCATTCATGGTAGCGTCAACAACACCATCAATTCGAAATGTTGACCAACAATAGGATGCTCCATCACGCTTGAATTCATTAAAACAGTCTCTGATGGGTTTATCAAGAATTTTATTCTTGGGTGTATTAGAAACTATATCAAGATTGAATTGAGCATCCTTCCAGGGTCCGTCTTTTGGACGTTTGTTACGTTGTTTGGGTCTATCGCGATTAAATTTAGGACTGATTTTCAATAATCTCTTAAACTCTTTCATGTTTCCGTCTCTTGGACGTTTTGGATGTTTTTTGGGTTTATCGCGATTAAATTTAGGACTGATTTTCAATAATCTCTTAAACTCTTTCATGTTTCCCTCTCTTGGACGTTTGTTTCTGTTTGCTACACGTTTTTTGGGTCTATCGCGATTAAATTTAGGATTGATTTTCAATAGTCTCTTAAACTCTTTCATGTTTCCGTCTACTATACGTTTTTTGGGTCTATCGATATTAAATCTAGGATTGATTTTCAATAATCTCTTAAACTCTCTATCAGCATTGAATTTAGCATTTTTCGAAGTCAATCTCTTGAACTCCTTCATACTATATTAAAAACAGGTGTCTAAATGAAAGATTTATGTATAATCAATCACTGCAATGGGGTTAGTCATTGAATTAGACAATAGTGTAGTATATAATGACCCAAGAATTCAGACTACACCCAGTGATTAAAAATTACGAAGCATCCAGTGATGGTGTTGTAAGACACTGTAGACTGAAGAACCCAATTGGGTGGGATAATGGTATGGGGTATTTGGTGTTTAATGTTGGAAGGAAGACATTTCGCAATCATCGTTTCGTATTTGAATGTTTTAATGGATTGATCAAAGATGGTTTTATTATTGATCACAAGGATTCTAATCGAAAGAACAATTCTTTATCCAATCTGCAAGCTATCACACAAAGTGAGAATTCCAAACGTGGAAAGACTGACACTTGTTCAAAAGCGAGACCAGTGAAATCTTTGAATACAATAACTAACGAAGAGAAAATATTTCAATCATTATATGAAGCCGGTAAGTATTTCAATATTTGTAGAACTTCAGTACGATTCGTTGCATCGGGAATAACCAAGACGGCTATTTCAAAAAAGAGTGGACAAAAAATTCAATTTAGTTATGTCTGACACGTCATATTTTTCAATTAGAGATATGTCATTGCTATAGAATAATGAATTCTGAAAACATGAATAGCATCATAGTTGAAATAGCAAAATTGAAAAATCAGGATATCAAACTATCAGATGGGTTAAATCCTGATCAAATTGTGTCTGATTTTCAGGATATAGAATACGGAGTCAGCACTAACAAATATATGCTACCCAAGAAATATGCACTCATCAAAAGAATTCAGAATTCTATTAAAGACTCTCTTTCATTTTCCAGTGACATCAGTGTGTTCGTTCCGTTGTATACTATCGTAGAGGGGATACGAAAAGAATTAGGTAACGAATACGAATTGAAAAAAGAAGTCAACTCTAAAATTAGAAACTTACGGGCGTTAATTCAAGAAAATGAACAATTTTGATTACCCGACCATTATCATTTTTTGATTACCCGATCATTTATCGCCCGATCATTTATCATTTTTTTTAGCCGACCTTCAAGAGGAATGTCAAAAAAGTGTGGAAAGTGTCAGTATTAATTATTTTATATACAATTTGGACACTTTCCACAACCTTGATAGAGCTGTTAAAACAATCAAATAACACTTCCATGGTGGTATCAAAAATCATCCGACATGTCAAAAAAGTGAGGAAACTATCAGTATTATTTATTTTATATACAATTTTGATACTTTCCTCATCAATGATAGAGCCATTAAACACTTCCACGGTGACTTTGTCACTGGTGTTAAAAATCATCTGACATGTCAAGTGTTTTACAATTGAAAAATGGTTTCTGATTTCAAATAATGGTCAATGAAGCATTAACAACCCGATTGGCTCGTGAACGACTGGATGCAATCAGGAGATTTGTACCAATTCGTGACTCTGTAAGAAATAAACTGCAACAACGACAGAGTTTACAAACTGATTTTGCTCTGGGGTCTGAAGAGTTGTTTAAACCAGTAACCACAGCAACGAAAGGGGTAGAGCGTGCTTTACTGGGAGATGGTCCCGAGACGGGAAAATCTGTTATTTCTGTACTTGAAAAACTAGCAACGAAAACTGAACAAACTGAAAAAACTGATCCGAAAAAAACGACTGTTTCTCTGTTGGATAAATTTACTGATCATGCTAAAATAGTAATAAAACAATTTAATTTATTCAAATCAAAGGATTATCGAGCCTTTGGTAATTTTGCTGCTCAAAGCTAAAATTCAAAAAAAGATTTTTTAAAGGACGAGTATAAGAATGATAGAATATCAAGTAATGATTGGTCCGATAATTTGTATAAACTAAATAAAGGGATTGGTCGTTTGAATAAGGATGAGATGGGGTACAAGGAATTTCAAAGGGGAATTAGTAATTATAAAAGAGAACAAATAGAAGAGCGACAACGAGAATTAGAAGAACGACGTCAAACACCAACACATAGACAAACAAGAAAACAAAAAAAACAACAACTACCACCTGATGATGATGATGATGATTTAGAAGAACGACGTCAAACACCAACACGAAGACAAAAAAAACAAGAAGAACCTAATGATGATTATTTACAAGAAACGGATTTAGAAAAAATAGATGAAGCAGCTGGTTATAGCGGAAGTGGACTGCAAAATCCAAGGATTAGTTTCTGTCCTGATAGTGTTATCAATGATATATCACGATTAGATGTTCTTGTAGGAGGATTCCGAGCTGGAAATAACTCTCCAGAAATAATTAATGAAGCAGCTGATATCTGTAGACGGTTATTTGCCGGCGGTATCATGGATATCAAAACATATCGAGATTTCATTGACGAGTTAGCAGATGGGTATCACAGCAATTGAAAACACTATTGTTTTTATAATAATGATCATACATTACAATCATGATAAACCAACCCTCGTCTATGTAGTTAATTCACGGTTTCCAGTTTATAAAGCATACTATGGAGATGGCCTCGGCAATACCATTTTAGGATTCTTTTCAAGAATGGCTCCAAAAGTGATGCCGTTAGCTAAACAGTTATCAATGAAAGCCATTGATGTTATTCGTGATAAGGGTATTGGTGCTGTTGGAGATCTTGCCGGGAAAGCGTTTTCAACTGCGAAGGATAAAATAACATCATTAGTAAAATCACGAAGTGATTTACGAAAAAAGAAACCGTTACCGTCTACAGCAGAAATGCCTGCAAGTGTTAGTAAAATTATAAATAACGCAGTCGATGAAAAACTAGCGTCAATGGCTTTAACTCCCGATCTAAATATGATAGCAGGAAGTGGCTTTAGAAAACGCTAGCGTTGAAAATCCAATTTAGACTCTGATAAATAGAATAAAATGTTCAAAAAGTCACGTGATCCAGCATTTGATATAGACGCCCCAGTTGGTAAGGATGATTCTGTACGCGATTATCAATATTACGCCTATCATGCCATAGACCCAAATAGTCGATCAAGAATTTATCTTCAAGTCCATGATACCAGTAAATACTTTTTACCCTGTGAAGCGTTTATCGAAATCGAAGGAGAAATTTTACTAACAAATGATACAGAGTATCCAGATGGTACTCAAGTCGGGTTTGTCAATAATGGTATCATGGCGTTATTTGAGAGTGCAAAATATCTCATTGATGGAAAAGAAATTGAGACGATAGATCGTGATGTTGATGTGGCTACAACAATAATCGGGCTAGCGAGATATTCTGATGATTATACAAGATCAGCAGGACCTTCTATGATGTTTGCAAAAGATGTTACAAATACCGCTGGAGGAAATCAATTTATTATAAGACGACCAAAAAAACGTGATAATAGTGATGCTGAGGTCGAGAATATGATTATAAACAAAGATGATAATTTCAATCTAGGAGCTGCAACATGTATTTCAATGTTGGAAGGGCGGCGTAGATCATTTTCATGCGCAATTCCACTGCATCACATATTTGGATTCTGTAGAAACGTCAGAAAAGTTATCTACGGGGCGAAGCATACAGTATCGCTTGTACGAAAGGGTGATGATAATGACGCAATCTGGAGGATTCCAGCAGATGCTGAAGCCCCCAATGCTGATGCCGGTAAAGTCAAATTAACAAAAATATCATTGTGGATGCCAGTGTTAACTCCAGCAATCACCGCAGAAGAACGATTACTATCATTTATGGACCAAGGGGGAAAGTCGTTGTTGAGTTGGTTATCAGTGAGTACAGATGTGAAGCAATCAAATATCAACGGGTTATTCACGTGGAATCTAGCATCAAAACAAGGTGTTGCTGCGCCACGTCATATATTTATTGCGTTACAGGATAACACACGAGTTGGTAAGCAAGAACGAAGTCATATGATATTTGATCAGTTAGGTGTGAAAGACGTCTCACTGAGAATAAACGGCCAACAGGAACCATCCGAGGATATACAACTTAATTACACAGAAAATCATATTGCACGAGTTTATCATCGTCTGTTGTCATTTATGGCACGCGATCAAAATGTGGATACTGGTTTGCAAATATCACAATTGGATTTCAAAAGCCTCTATCCGATTTATTACTTCTCACTGGAACATCTCGATTTGATGAGACAATCTGTCGTTGATATACATTTTAGAGCTAATGTGACTCGTGGTGCTATTGCTAATTATAGAGCAGTTGCTGTCATTCTCAGTGATAAATCAATGCTACTTGAAGGTGTTGGTGGAAGAATGAGAGTGGTAGATGCACCAGTGGAAAATCTTTGAACGATTTTTCCATTAGAATCAATCTATTATGTATAATGTCATATAGTGTTATTAGTATTGCGTTAACTCCTGGTCAAATCAAAAAATTGCAATCAGAATCGGCTAAAAAATGTGGAACCACAATCACGTTGAAACCGAATCAAATGACTGGTGGTGCAAATAAATTATCACTGACAACTCGTCAAATAAAACATTTCAATGATGCACTTGCAGCCAAAAAAGGTGTTCAGATTACTCTTTCTGCGGCTGCTATCAAAAATATGATGAAAACGGGTGGTATATTTCCATTGTTAGCTGCAATACCAGCATTGATTGCAGCAGCAGCCCCAGCAGTAGCTAAAGCATCAGCGTTAGGAGCCGTTGGTACTGCAGCAGGAATGGCGTTGAAAAAAGCAACTGGACAGGGTTATAAAAAAAGGGGAAAGGGTCTAAGACTACCAGGAACCCCGTATTCATGGTACAGCGGAAAGGGTCTGAGACTACCAGGAACCCCGTATTCGTGGTACAGCGGGAGATCCGTTCACGGATCAGGCCTGAGACTACCAGGAACGGTTTATTAATTGAGGAATCTTTGATTCCGATGTCCAATTTTGATTTAATGGATGCTGCTAAAAACCTAGCGATTAAAAATTTCAGAGGTGTTTTTATGAAAGATCAATTACCACATCAACCAAACAAAACTGAAACAGGTATTATTAATCTCGATAACAGCACCGGACCTGGAACTCACTGGGTTGCATACGCTATTGATCCACGTGGGATTGTTTATTTCGATTCATATGGATTAGCCCCGCCAAAAGAGTTTTTGCGTTATATAAAAAATTTTCCAATGAAGACTTGGTATTCTACGCTACCAACACAACAAATCAATGACCCACCAATATGCGGCAGTGAAGTATTAAATGTCCTTAACGCTATTTCTAACTCCTTGAGTAATCCAAGGGGAAAACCACCTCATATTGTCGTAAATGACTACACTAGTAGTCGCTGGCAACGACGAAGTCGTCAAAAACGATTTTAAAGAGAGAAAGAGTTTTACAATAACATGATTGATATTTGGGGAAGACCTCTGAAACCCAAACCCGATGACACTGCAACCCCTGGTTCTATCAAGGATATAACAAAAAAAATTAAAGATGAAATCGCTGAGACGTTAAATTTAACAAGTGTTGACCCGAATGAAATAGTTGTATTTCAGGACAAACAGGGTAAATTGAAATCTAGTGATGTCTCTCTGGATGATATTTTAGTTAAACAACAAAACGCAATCGAGAATACCGTTGTGCTATTTTCCGATCAGGGTAAACTCAAACCAGGTGTACTTATTTCGACTATTACAGATAGAATAATTGAACTCGGCAATTCTGCGTTGGAACTAGCAACACTTCAATCTAAAACCGAAGAACACATAAAACAGTTTACCGCATTTCGTAGAAATATCATTGATAAATTTATTGGAACTACATTCGATAAAATTGAACTAAAACTCCCTGATATTAAAAAATCCATCGATGAGACCAAAAACTTCATCGAAGGCGTCAAAGGTGATATTTCGAGGATGATAACAGTCATTGAAAAAACAAAAATTCCTCATGCGAAAACCAACAACTTAGTATACACCATCCAACACGGATCATTTGAGTGGACACCTACAAACAACACATTAGATATCACTGCAACCGTTAAGGGTATTTATCGATTAACACTAGTGACACCATTGACTCAATTTAGTATTTCATCGTCCAGTTCATCCGAGGTCAATAATACGATTTCAACGATCATCGACAAGAATACAACTGAAAAGTTCACAATCACATATGCTGATAAAAGTTTGGTTAGAGTCTCAACAACGTGGTATGTGGAATTCGTAGCGGATTTAAGTAAATCGTAATTGAAAACGCTAGCGTATTTAAAATAAAAATGATTTCATCATCGCAATATCGTTATGATCAGGTCAGAGAATTTCAAACTAGACTCAAAACCCTGTCTGAGGAGTATGCAATGAAAATTAAAAAATATCGCAGGAGAATTACCGCAATTGATATTACTGTGTATTCAGTGAGTGGTGTAATCACCGGAGCTGGAATTATACTGTCTTCAGTAACAATGATGGCTCCGATAGCTGTTCCAATTTGCATTTCTGCGGCAACAACAATCGCTGGAATAATTTCAATAATCACAAAAAAAATATCATCATGCAGCCAACGGAAACTACAAGACTACATAATTCAATTTCATGTTGTGTCCACTGCATGCTCGCAATTATCCTCATTGATATCGTCATCTCTCGATGATACAATTATATCAGAGAGTGAGTTTTCAGCGATGGTAGATATATATGATTCTGCGATGTCAAAATTAGAAATACAAAAACATGAGTATAATAACAATGACAACACCGATGGAATCAGAAAAAACCAAAATGATCTCAATAACCTCAACGATATCAGATAGTGAGTTCTCAGTGATGATACGTGTCTATGATTCCGCAGTATCAAAATTAGAAATACATCATGAGTATAGCAACGATGACAACACAGATGGAATTACTTCAACAAATAGTGGAGAACACAACCCCAGTACAAACCAGCATGATCTCAATAACCTCAACGAATCCAGAATTCAGTGTGAATTTCCCCTCTCCGGTCCCAGTGAAGGAGATAGCGCTAGCAAAATTACGAGTGTATCATAGCTGGCCTAATATTAGGTCAAAATCATTTGGTGGTCAACAACCCAATAATTCACTGGTGTTTGCAAATAAGAATAAACCCGACGGTACCCCAGACTGGAACGTTGTTTCCATACCAACCGGATCATACCAAATCGAACAAATCAATAATGAATTCGCGCGTAGAATAAAATCGATTACTGGAGCAGAATCAAAAATAGCTATAACAGTTCATGAGCCAACACTATCATCTGCCATTGAAATAAACTCAGAAGAATACGTCGTAGATATCTATCAAAGTTCTATTAGAACCGTACTAGGATGGCCTGAATTACCACCCGGGGGAAAACCCGTTAAATTACCAGAACCACAAAAAACTGATTATATCACCGACAGGATAAAATCTGGTAATCCAGTAAAAGGCTATAGTGATTACAGTATTGTTAGAAATTTTTTTGCTCTTAGCACTATAGATAAGGGAGGGAGATATCTTTTTATTAACGAACTTAAAATCAATGACAATTTCATAGCAATGAATAATGATTTTTCACTGTTGTTAATTCCTCTTAAATCCGGCTCTCTTACCCGAGATGAATTTATCAGCGTCGTAGAAACATGTAACAAAATCATCAATGACATGGAAACATTTCATTCACAAATTATTCAAGAGATATTAGATGACAGTAATCCTACAACAAGAAAAATTTTTGCAGACGGCAAGGGCATCCCCGTCAAGGATATTCCAACAGTCAAACTACCGGGATATAACGTACCAGAACTAACAAAACTTCTCAGTGATGCCATCGATGTTGGTTTTAAAATAATTCATGATACGTGGAAAAAAACATCATCACCGGAAATAAAAATCCTCAAAAACAATAATGATCCAGATGGTGGTGGCAGGCATATCGCTCCGTTCAACGTGAATATTTCATCGGTGATTGCGCTCAATTTAGTGTGTGACGTTATCGAAGGAAGCTATCAAATAAATTTAGAACGATCAAATCAAGCTCAGCAAGGGTATATTTTGTATTCATTTGCACCAATAGCTCCTCCAGGATTTTTAATAATCGAGTCTCCGGTGAATCCAGTCTATATGCGATGTCATAATAATTCATTAACCAGAATTAATTTCAAACTCACTGACCAGTCTAATAATCTGATTGATTTACAAGAGGAGGTTTTACAAATAAGTCTGTTTGTAAAGTCGTAGTGATTTTCGACCCTCGGACACGATATCGTATCGGACTGGATCAAATATTCGGTTGAGAGGGTGAGTGACAACGACGTTGTAATCTCTTGAAAAGTTTTTGATTTCATTGATTTTTTCATATTTTTTTTTTGACCTAATCCATGAAACGATATCAGATTCACACACCCATTCTTTGCCTGATGTCATTGGTTTCATTGTTTTTAAGCGTGATTTCAGTGAAAACTTGTCTAAAAATGTTGTCTGATTCGCCCCCCCCTGCTGCTCAGCTAACTCGCTTGACGCTCAGCATTAAAAGGTTATTGTTAGGACTGGTCGGCCTGGTGTCAGGATAATGTGACTGGATGGGTCATCATGCTACGTGACCGCGGCATGATACCGCAGTGCTAGACATCATTGTAAACTGCCTCACTGCAGACATCGTAGTGATATGACTGAAAAAATTGTTAAAGCTACGTTACAAATCCCAAACAACCAAGCAAACAACCAAACAAACAAATCGTTTTTATCAGGTATGTGTAATGCTTTCAACAGTTCCCATTGTTGGTAATTGTCCTGAGGATTTACCGTAGTAAACAATAGCTGTAAATTTAAAATATAACGTTTTATTTTCTCACTGACGTCTGCAACACTCTGTAAACGCTTTTTATTTAATGCTTGTCAGTTTTAAATCTTAATGTACTGGTGTTACACCTACACAACCTCCAATAAGAACACCATAAACGAAAGAAAATGTTCTTGTTAACTTGTAAAATATTATTTGTATCATCGCTTGTAAAGAAGTAATTTATATTTTCTGTCATATCAGGGACGAACAATTTTTGTTTCAAATGATTCATCTCAATCAGTTAAAAGCAATTTCATCAGATCATTGTATCGTGTAAACTTGTCTTAAACATCGTTCATCAAACATTTTTAAAGTATATGTACTTTAAATCCACCTTATGTGGGTTTGTGTTAATCTCAATATATTTTATGTTGTTTGGACCCTAATAATAAAAAATTCGTCATTTATTTGATTTATTTATGCAAATGATCGATCTTATTTATTTTGCATATTTATTTCGTTTGTTTCTATCATAGTGTTGGTCACCTTCGTGATTTATCGATTATTTTTTAAAAAAATTGTGAGTTAGTCCTTAAATTAATTAAATCTTCTCCAAGATATTTATTGTTTGTTTTATCAAACTTGTATTGATCTAGATGAATGAATAAAGCGACTACAATTGATCAAAAAAATAAGTATGTGTACTTTTATCAATTATAAGCATAAGGACACGAAAAATATTTGATTTATGAAGAATGATAAAAAGGAATTATTTACAGTAGGGGTTTATTGTTCAATGGAGTGTATATAAACTATGAAAGTTTCTACAATAATTAATATAATTTGTCGGATTTGGGTTGCATTGTTATCAAAAATGCCTACTAGTTTCCACATACGTGACATTTTTTAATTCTTCGTAACGATTTCCAATGGTTGCGTCTTTAGCCTTAGCTACATAAAATCTAACTGTACGTTTTAGTACTATTTCTTTGCTTTTCGTCGTGAATCGATTTATCGCAAAGCCTTCGTTAACAAAATATTGCGTTTTTCATAATCTGGTATTTCGTTATCAAGGCGTTGTATACATTTCTCCGTCAATAGGTGCTTTTTATATCCGAATACCTTGTGAATGAAAGCTGACATAAATCGTGCACATCTGTCTCTTAAATTACTCTTTCTGAGCTGTCATTCTGTATTTACTGCTTTAGTGATCATTGTATTTAATTTCGTTGCCAACACTTTTTTTCCGCACATGTGACACTTTTTTTCCGAACATGTGACACGTGATTGTAGAATTAAAATACAAGTTGTATTAATCAGTGAAAAAAACATTGACTTAGTATTCTTCATCTATAATTGGCTGCATACATTTTGTACAGTTGTACCTATTGCATAATTAACACCTGCATGCTCCTTATATATCGGTTTGTATTTCCACTGCCGTGCAATGAGGTACATGCAAAATTATGTTGTTGATTGAACATCTGGTATACATCGCTTCTGAGTGTTCCTGGAATGAAGTGAACAATTACCAACACAATAGCAATATACATCATACGGAATATTTAATTGGTGTTGATCGTTCATAATCTGACACCTTCTTCTTATATTATGCATCAGGATATTAATGTGTAGCACCATTGTACAACAAGCGTTTGTGTTCATTTAGTTTATTCCTGTGATAGTAAAAATTCACAACATTTGTTTACCGACGAATCTCTGTCCGTGTTATTGATTTGGTTCTATGGAAGCTATTTTACAAGTCGTTTATTCATACGAAATTAAATGTTTATTGACATAAACAGTGATCAGCTTCTCCATTTATTATTGCTTTTTTAGCTAATTGTGATTCTTTTTTACTCAATATATTTGATATCAATTTCATCTTCAAATATAGAAATCTCTTCAAAAGTCATTGAGCACCTGTCGATGCAACGTGCATACTGATAAGGATGTATTTCGTAATTATATACTGGTGATCTCCATTATAATGATCAACACTGCGTCCAAATAATGAACGAAAAACATTGTTTGTCAGTATCTTTGATGTGGATACATTAATGTTTTACAAATTACGATACTCGACAAACTTGCTGACATTCATCCATACTTGCTTCAGGTCGATCAAAATCCTACTTAGCTCAAATTGAGCACAAGGACATCGAACATATGATTGATCACCGTATCTATTTCAAGTCATTTCATGTGCTACGACACTATGATTTTAAATTAATTAATTTATTAACAAAAGCACAAACAAGTTTATGAACATTGCAAAATAATTTATTTCACTAGAACAAAGAGTGAACATATAACAGGAACTTATAGTATTGTGATTGAAACCAAATTAGTCCTAACATTTCTTACATAAGTTTCAAAATTATAGAGAATACCAGCGGTGTTCCGAATAATGTTCAGTATTAGTTCTTATACTATATTAATTTCTTTATTGCGAACCTGAAAGCCAAGTTCCAAATTGAATCATCAAAAAATAAAAGGGAAACTGAGTTTATTTAGTTTCAAGAACAGTTAACAGAATGGTGTACCCAAACATTCGATAAGCATGTGAAGACTAAATTCTGTACAGACTGGTTTATGGTAGTCGCATAGTTGACCAGTTTGGGTATCGATGGACACATGAATGATTCAACGAAATCCAAAGCCATGCGTAAACTCAAATCAAACCGTCTCATCAATACAGGAATACCAAAACAAATATTAGAAAGGTTGATAAAATATATTATACGGCACATATTGAAGACGGCAATAAAGGCAGCAAAGTGGGTACCTATTCAACATAAAACTATGATTCTGATGCCGATGTTGTTACAGAAAATCCCAGGATACGATTGGTCTGTTCCCATAATTACTGATTTTATCTTCTTTTTTTTTTTACACAATTACAATAGTTATTTTATAAACGTCATAAAGCCCACAATACTTTTCAGAAAGTTAGCATGCAAGTGCTATTATTGATAATTATTGTCGCAAAGACTGTTTACTGTTACCTTGAAAATAATCTGTACAAGTTGGCTAATCTCTGATATCGTGTCTATAACTTTGACGACAATTGCAATTAGCAAATCCCTTAATGGCAAATTATTGTTCCATTACTATTATACAATGTACAGTCAGATACAAACATAAGAATGGCATGGTATAAAAACCAGGCAACTGTACCGGAATCTTCTAAATCGGATGCAGTGTAGATGATGTTCAAGCATAAATATGAAGTTAGTTACCATAACCAATTTAGCACAAACCATTTAAATAAATGACAACGAGATTGCTTTCGTCGTTTATTGTATTTTTAGTTTATTGTGATTCTTATACATGAAGATACATCAAAATCATAAGTGTCTATTAGGACAATATTGATTATCGCGGGTTAATTATAACCACCTATTATATTTGCTTTTGTAATGTTTAAATAATCTGGAACTGAGTAGGGTTCTATGAATTGTATGCAATAGTAATGGAATATGTAGTAGCATACGGTAAATTTTCGATAGAGAGGTCACGTAATTTATTGGCAAGGCACTACCATAAATAAGCTGTACGCAGGCTCTGAATGTAGTGTTTTCTGAGTAACCGAAATGAAGGAATTTAATATATATATATATATATATATATATATATATATATATATATATATATATATATATATATATATATATATATATATATATATATATATATATATATATATATATATATATATATATATATATATATATATATATATATATATATATATATATATATATATATATATATATATATCTTGAACGTGGTACGTAGAGCGATTTATGGATAATTTTGTACTTTAAATAAACAGTTATTCGTGGGAGAAGGGGCTCGACAGTCCGAAGACGGAGTCCGAAAAATAAAAGAAACATGACGAGTGAAGTCCGAAAGGGAGAAGTGAAGAGTGAAGTCCAACAGAGGGAAGCAACGAGTACAGAGTAAAGTCTAGGAAGTCCAAGAAGGACAAGACTGTCGGAAAGGGAAAACTCGAGGAAATAGGAAATGTTGGAACACGGTCGAGAGGAAGGTGATGCACTCAGTTGTGGACATTGTGCTCTTTTCACCACTCGTTATTATGATGAAATAAATTCCAATAGACACTGCTATGATCTGTAGATATTATTTAAGTTCAATTGAAATTACTACTATTAGTTTGAGTGAAGTTGTTATATATCGTGTCTAAGTTGTTATATATCGTGTCTAAGTTGTTCTATATCGTGTCTAAGTATTGCATTATTCTTCCCAATAAGCTTGCCTAGTTCTGTATTGATATTCTACCTTTCACTAACACCGGGTAATAATATCGAAGGAGGTTATTCCCTAGATAACCTAGCTAAATCCAATTAAATAACCCACTTACTAAGAGGGAGACGTTACAAGGACATATCAATAGGAATCCCCTACCTCCAAAAGAAAACAAGGATTTTTAAAACCGTTGCTAATAGGAGACGATATGATTAATGCAAGGTTGTCGCTGATTAATAGGAAAAGCGAAAGCTTATGGAAGAAATTAACCTAGATGCCATACTGATAACAGAAGCTCTTCATTACTAGTATCGATACCAAAAAACTGACACAAATTTGTAGATTAAAATACATTTTAAAAACTCTTTGTAAAATTAGGCCATTCATTGTAAAACAACATATAAAATGATAATGAAGCAATGATAGTAATTAGGGACCATAATATGACTATACCCTTGTCATACGCCGGCCGAGACATACACGTCAGGATAGCAAATAAACTGTCAGTGGAGTGGAACACCGGGCATCCAGCTGATTAATGACATTATAAAAAGTAATACATAGGATATGAAAGAAAACAAGTTTCTATTGTAAGCATGAGTAACATGGTAGACTATTACATAACCCCGCACTCATGCAACCGAGAAAGTATGGTTCCCTGCTTAGTATACTCCCAACGTTGCATGCGGAGTGCAACGCAGAGAGCATACTAAGCAGGGAACCAGACTAGCAACCGAGAATGATTAGTTTTGGGTATAATAATAATAATAATAATAATAATAATAATAATAATAATAATAATAATAATAATAATAATAATAATAATACATGTAATAATAAAACTAACAGAGCAATATTTTCCTAAATTGGCGGTCACAATCAAATGATGCATTTCCCAGGGAGATTTGCTGCCCCTACTGCTTCTTCTGTTTTAATCTGCATTATAGTAACTTTCGAAAGTATGAAAATGATAATCATGAAAGAAAACCAGATCTGTACGATACTGTTAACGGAAATTTTGAAGCAAAATTCGGTTAAGTAGACTTGAATAAGACTCTACAAGCTTACGTCCAAATATAACTTTGAATGGAACCGTGCTGGCACAAAGCAATGTGCTTCACAGCTTATATCTCATACCGTGCTGTCACAAAGCAATGTGCTTCACAGCTTATATCTCATGTTACTTGGAACCGTGCTGTCACAAAGCAATGTGCTTCACAGCTTATATCTCATGTTACTTGGAACCGTGCTGTCACAAAGCAATGTGCTTCACAGCTTATATCTCATGTTACTTGGAACCGTGCTGTCATAAAGCAATGTGCTTCACAGTTTATATCTCATGTTACTTGGAACCGTGCTGGCACAAAGCAATGTGCTTCACAGTTTATATCTCATGTTACTTGGAACCGTGCTGGCACAAAGCAATGTGCTTCACAGCTTATATCTCATGTTACTTGGAACCGTGCTGGCACAAAGCAATGTGCTTCACAGCTTATATCTCATGTTACTCTCTCATCATCTCATGTACATCAGAAATCTGAGATAATGCAACAAACTAGTGGTAGGTATGAGTGCATGTTAGATGTAGTAGTTTCATATATAGTGGCACCGTGCAAATATGTCAAGGTCCAGACGAATCAAGCCAAGGCCTACATAAAGACAATACTAGTACCAGTTGTCATGAAGATGAACATCAAGTGCGTGATAGACGTCCAAGTACTGGTATTGACGGCTTTATGATTAGAGAGCTTAGCAGGTCTACTTAACAATAATTAAGTTCCTGTCCTAAAGCATGTTGACCAATGATACTTTATGATTCGAGTGCTTCAAGCAGCCTTAGTTACCGTGAACTTTCTGTCATATTCTGGTAGCTTAATTAGATACCTGTATTGCAGTGCAGGTAAATATATTCTCTGACTTTGAAAAACATTAGAACATGAGTGGTTTTTATTTACACTAAAGCCATCTTCGCACTTTGATGAAAACGAAAACAAAAACTCGAAATGTCGAAACCTTTCCCTGAGTTCATATTCATCAAATATCAGCTAACCCTTTGTAACTCCTTGTTTGTAACAAAATCAGTCGCTTGGAGGATTAAGTTTTCATGCATATTATGAAACTTAATTCAGATTTAGAAAGATAGAGCTGACCGGAAAATAGTTTCCACTTCGATTTTATTCATGTCTTATCAATTTTGCATACAAGTCAATTTCGTTTCACGGTGTTATTTTTTGTATATTTAATTTGAATATCTTCTATAAATAAATGACATCCACAGTTGTACCATGATACAAAAACACTCATCTGCTCATGCAGATTTTAATTGCCATTATATATATATATATATATATATATATATATATATATATATATATATATATATATATATATATATATATATATATATATATATATATATATATATATATATATATATATATATATATATATATATATAGTAATAATTTGTAAAGTAACGAATATGAAGAAATAAATAACAGACTATATGTAAGACGCTATCTTCAAAGTACAGACGAGGTCGCATGAAAACTTAACTCGTTCATTTCGGCTATTATAAACTAATAAATTATAGTTTTTGACGTCACATAGATTCAACCAATCAAAATGGTTTTTTGGAGGTTGAGATGGGTAAATTGTTTTAATTATTCATAAGTAACTCGAGATAAAATTTGTTGAACATGTCATTATGTTAAATAAATTTGCAAAAAGAAAACGACAAAAAACCTCCATATTCAACTCTAACTTTAGTACAGATACGGACATATAGAATTCATATTAATAAATACTTATTAATCAATGCTATACCAATTGTGTTATCCGAAGCAATAAGTTAGTTGTGTCAGGTACATAAAATGAACTTTATCTTTACAACATAACATTATGAATATTTACACGGAAAGTTTCAAAAGAGCACACTGTATATGGTACACAGTATTGTCAAGTTTTCTACATATCAATATACTTTTTTGTCATCTCTAGTGTGTGGCTTGTAATATCAAACAGTCAGCTGACTGAGTAAATGTTTCAGAAATTTCAATTACTGGGCACTGATTAGATGGTGGTCTAATTTAAAATGCTTATCAATATAAATTAATACTTACGCCGTTAAAACCCCATGGCTACCTGTATGTATATTTAAATGATAGAGCAACATTTTGTACCTATTTGCTTTTGGATTTACCAGAACGAAACCATCCTAGATCTTTATAAACCTTCAAATGCTGACCTAGAGCCCACACTGTTCTAAGGCTGCTCATCGTTTGACCCCACAAACTAGTTTCTGAACCTAATCATTTATATAACGAATGGTGTTGATGTATTGTTTCCATATGTTGTCAGCAAAACCCTAATTAACGATAATGATAATTGCATGAACAGAAATACAGAAAAGTTATGTTAAGCAAGCGAGGAACATACAGTGAAATTTACAATCAAATAAACGGACGTTAATAAATAAATTTTCAATATGATTTACTGCAATACAATTTTTTAAAATATTTTTTGTTCAGTATAATAATTGCGCGATATTAGCCTCCCGCTGTTTTTCTTTCACATGGACCTCAATTTGTTCTGACAGGTCGCCCCTCCCAAAGTTTCTGGACAATGTGTGTGTGTCACAATGGTATTAGGTATTTTAAACATATGTAATCATTAAATTTAGTAATCCAATGAAGTTACGCTCAACATAACTACTACTACTACTACTACTACTACTACTACTACTACTACTACTACTACTACTACTACTACTACTACTACTACTACTACTAATAATAATAATAATAATAATACTACTACTACTACTACTAAAAATAATAATAAAAATAATAATAATAATAATAATAATAATAATAATAATAATTAAAATAATAATAATAATAATAATAATAATAATTAAAATAATAATAATAATAATAATAATAATAATAATAATAATAATAATAATAATAATAATAATAAGTAATAGTAGTAAGTAGTAGTATAGAAGATTTAACAGTTCATATTTCATAATCAAACTAAAGGTCTGAAATGTTTTAACAATTTCATTGATAATAGGGGTTCTTTAGATAAATGTCTGTGATTAAAGAAATAGAAGAACAAAACTGATTTCAATACTTTTCTATGACACCAGTTATAGATATGACTTCAAGTTTACTTTATGACTAAGTATCATCTTTTCGTATCATATCATCCTCTCATATCAGAAAATTGTCTTGTGCAATTAATTCGGTTTGTCTCTACATCCAGCAGACACAAGCAGCTGAATTTTATGTCACTATAATTTGACTAAATTTACAGAATTAATTTAACACTCCTTTCTTACAGCATGTGTGAGTACTTTGTTATCCGTGGAAACTAGAGCGGGCCATAAAATAAGACACAATTTTATCAGATCTGAGCATTGAAGAACGAACAAGTAAATCATTTTACCTGGGTTTACCGAGCGACTTCTTTTTCGGTCTCCCAGGTAGCAAATAAGTTTTCTGTTGGGTATGATTTATTGCCACTAATGAGATTATTTTTAAATAAAACTGGGTGTGACACAACATAATGAACTAGCTATTAGACCTTGATATATGGTGTTCTTCTACAAGATATAAATTCCTCCTCAAATTATACATTTTGCAAAACAACTTGTGTGGTATCGTTTTCAGAGAAATACGTCAATATACGCGGCATTCTGCTGAATCTGAAAAATGAAATCTTATTTATTTTTGTAAAATGTTATCAGTCTTGGCTAGAAAAATATGCTTTATTATTAACATCTAAGTAAGGTAAAATACACCATACTTTTGAGCATCAGAGAATTCGCCCAGTCGTAATTTTTAACACTCGTTGTAACATGCTATAAGAGAAAGAATATTCTGGATAATACAAGAGTAACAGTTAGCTCCCTTTAGTTTATTTGTAAATTAATCCGAACTGAATTTATGTATGTAACAATGTTTCGAAATAATATCTTTGTCGAGATGAGTTATTCTTGCACAGAAAATCATCCTCTACAATATCACATTGTCTAATTTTAACCAGTTTTACTTGCTGGTAATTAACGTATTTTGATAAATAATTTTCCCTAACTCCTAATAATGGCACATTGTCTTAAAATTGATGTGCAACCACAGAAATATTATTTGTAAACATAACAATTTTCCTTGATCTGTCCATCTTAAATTGTTTTTTTTTTAAATTTTACATATTAGTGGGTCGAACTAATGTTTGAAGTTCCAGAATATTTGGGGAGCTGTTCAACCCTACTTCAAATATTTCCAACCAACAAACCCACCGCTTCAATTTGTGAGTTTTCGTTTTTGTTAAAATATCAGTATTAAGATAAAAGGAACTATAATCATTTCAAGTTATTAATTGTGCAATACAAGCTTATGTTTGTATAAAACAAATAGCATTATTAAGTTTCAAGAACAAAATAATGATCAATCTTTGCGTCTTTGTATGACGGTATGATCAGTTTTCTTTTCAGTGTCAGTTAATTTTTCTGCACTAGACGAAAGCTTTCATCTGCCGATAACCAAGCAACCCGCTTTTTGTAAAAAGTATACCTCCAACTTCCATGCACTGGCACGCCGCGACATTGTTAGTGACTGCTTGCTTGTTAACTTTTTACCAGATACAGTTAATGCTGCAGAGATGCACCATCAAATCTTCAGCAATTTTCATATGAACGAAATATGAGGGAAAGAAATTTTGAAAGAGCTTATTAAAACTCTGTATGAATCTTGTGAGACACAACATACTATCCAAGAACATATTTATGAACGAAATGTGGGTGGGGGTGGGGCAAATATTTATTAAAAGAGCGTATTAAAAAATTTTACGACATTGCTTTAATACGTTGGGCATTTGAGACGTTTTCTAGTTTGTCAAGAGATATCACATATGTAACTATGAAACCATCACGTGAATTAGCTGTGCAATTTTCCGATGTTTTCTAGTTTGACAAGAGATATCACAGATGTAAATATGAAACCATCGCGTGAATCAGCTGTGCGATTTTCCGATGTTTTATAGTTTGTCATCCATCCAAGATGGCTGGAGTGTTCGCGTAAATTCAACTGTAATAATTCCGTATGACTTTGTCACATAACATTGTTGCATACTAGTTGCTTTCATGTTATAAGAGTAAAGAACATAATATCAACACGACATATGCTGCTGACGTATATATTGGTGACATGCCGGGTAACAGTTAAGATTATTTCCATTTGGCATACCTATTTACATAATCGTAAGACAAACGTGTTCACGCGTTCAGAATTTTTAAACTTGGTAAATGAAGTGGTATTTTCTTTAACATCATTAAATAGTATGCAAGTGTTAATTTTTTTTCTGCCAAGAACGACGACAGTCAGAAGAAATACGTTTATAATATGTAAACACGTCATACTTGATACATATAGTACGTACAATGGTTTAGTGAAAAACTGAATGACATGTGCAAGCAAGAAAATAATATTCGTCATAATTTCATCCTACTTAAAAAGAAAAGGAATGTTGATACAGTATCTTACTGCTTTTCTAGATTTGCATATATATGGCTTTAATAATAAAACACATTACACGCGGGCTGGACACTCCTTAAGATTTTCAAAGCTGCCAGATATTGTCATTTTGTATGTTTTGTTCCATATGGAATATGGAGGGTACAACGATTGAAGATGACAGCTTTCCAAGGATTCTCTGAATGATTTTGTCATTCCGAAAGAGTAGGTGTGTCTATGTTTTGTAGACTTTTAGCGTAGCTTGAACAATTTTTCAATCCTATGACTACTATGTCTGCAGTGTAGCAGTTTATAGTGTTGTCTAAGACATGGCATCATGCCGCAGACATGTGGCATAATGTCCCACCCAGTCACAATATCCTGACACCAGGCTCACCATTTCTAATTGTATCCTCTTAATCCTGAGCGCCAGGCGAGGCAACTGCTATTAACATTTTTCAAGGCTTTGAAATGACTCGACCGACGTTAATATGGTAACTCTGTACATGGAAGGTTGGATGCATAAAATTAATCATGTAAGATTTATCATGTTTCCATCATTTATCGAGTGTGGCAAATGTGGCATTCACTTTCTATAGAAAATAATATGCGTATTGTTAATATTTGTATTTTATTTCATATTGATTAATTTTATCTGTGGTGTGATCGAGCGGATTGTTGACCTAAAACCTGCAGTTCGAAGGGAGGCAATCATTGATGACAGAAAGAAGTCTCTACAGCATTGCATTTAACTAAAGAGAGACAAAATGTCAACATGGTAAATAATTACTCATATTTTCCCTGTACATACGGAATATACGGGAACTATAAAGCAAACCTTTATGTCTTAATACCCATTGTGTTATTTTTGAAGTAAGTAAAACATCCGAAATACATTGTCAACAACTATTTTGCACCTTGATAAATTATTTTGCATAATTATTTTATCATGTCAAATTAAATGCTGCTGTTTAATAATAATAATAATAATAATAATAATAATAATAATAATAATAATAATAATAATAATAATAATAATAATAATAATAATAATGAGGATTTTGCATAGCGCCTAATCTTTAGAAGCTCTAAGCGCTTTACAAAATCTATAATGATGTGACTACGAAAAACAAAAACCATAAAATTGGAAAACAAAAGTGCTGAAAATATTTAAGGTAGGAACCATGATTAGGTCTTTAAGTTTGTTCTTGCAGTCAGAAAAGGTGAGTGTTAAGATCACTCTTGAAAGGGATCACTGTGTCCTTGTGTCTAATTTCAATGGGTAATTCATTCCACGTTGCTGATCCCTGGTATGCAAAAGAACGGTGTCCATATGACTTCGTTTTTATAGTGGGAGCAATAAGTATACGATTGTCAGAAGAGGAGCGTAAGTATCTTACTGGAATATACACATGGGTGAGGCCTGATATGTATGCTGGACTAGAGTCCTTCAGTGAAACGTACCACATAGAACAAATGTTGTGTTTGATTCTGGATCGTATGGATAACCAGTATAGGGTATAAAACAGTGAGGAGGTGTGCTCTGATCGTGGTACTCTAAAGACGATCCGGGCAGCTGTGTTTTGAAGTTTTCGAAGCTTCTGGAGTAAATATTGAGACAAACCAGACATAACTGAGTTACAGTAGTCCAGTCTTGAAAGTACTAATGAACACATAAGTGTCTTAGTGGCATCAACTGAAAGAGATTTGCGAATGGAGCTGATGCGTCTCAGCTCAATATATATGCAGCCTTGAATATGTTCATGACATGTTGGTGCAATATGCGAATACTATTTTGAGTAATAACTTTATCGGAAGAGAAACAGAGTAAAAAGAGAGCGCAATACAATACCCTCGTAAATGATTAAGAAATTACTTAAACGGCAAAGTGAAAAGTAAGTATTTTCATGTATAGTAAAAATCCTTTTACTTAGTATTTAATTGTATAGTAAAATTCCATTTAGTTACCATTTATATGTATATTAAAATTCATTTTAGTTAGTATTTAAATGTATAGTAAAATTCGTTTTAGTTAGTATTTAAATGTATAGTAAAATTCATTTTAGTTAGTAGTTAAATGTATATTAAAATTAATTTAAGTTAGTATTTAAATGTATAATAAGATTCCATTTAGTTAGCATTTAAATGTATAGTAAAATTCATTTTAGTTAGTATTTAAATGTATAATAAGATTCAATTTAGTTAGTATTTAAATGTATAGTAAAATTCATTTTAGTTAGTATTTAAATGTATAGTAAAATTCTTTGTAGTTAGTATTTAAATGTATAATAAGATTCATTTTAGTTAGTATTTAAATGTATAGTAAAATTCATTTTAGTTAGTATTTAAATGTATAGTAAAAATCATTTTAGTTAGTATTTAAATGTATAGTAAAAATCATTTTAGTTAGTATTTAAATGTATAGTAAAAATCATTTTAGTTAGTATTTAAATGTATAGTAAAATTCATTTTAGTTAATATTTAAATGTATAGTAAAATTCTTTGTAGTTAGTATTTAAATGTATAATAAGATTCAATTTAGTTAGTATTTAAATGTATAGTAAAATTCATTTTAGTTAGTATTTAAATGTATAGTAAAATTCAATTTAGTTAGTATTTAAATGTATAGTAAAATTCAATTTAGTTAGTATTTAAATGTATAGTAAAATTCATTTTAGTTAGTATTTAAATGTATAATAAGATTCATTTTAGTTAGTATTTAAATGTATAGTAAAATTCAATTTTGTTAGTATTTAAATGTATAGTAAAATTCATTTTAGTTAGTATTTAAATATATAGTAAAATTCATTTTAGTTAGTATTTAAATGTATAGTAAAATTCAATTTTGTTAGTATTTAAATGTATAGTAAAATTCATTTTAGTTAGTATTTAAATGTATAGTAAAATTCAATTTAGTTAGTATTAAAATGTATAATAAGATTCAATATAGTTAGTATTTCAATCTATAGTAATATTCCTTTTAGTTCGTATTTAAATGTATAGTAAAATTCATGTTAGTTAGTATTTAAATGTATAGTAAAATTCCATTATATCTAAAACTTCTTTTAGTGCAATCTTTAATAATGCTTTCGCTATTTTATTATATATCTCAGTTGATGTAAATCCCAATACTCATTCACATACAAACTGGTATTCAACTCCCACCCATCCCTACCACCACTTTTTTGTATTCTTGTTCTAAACTAAAAGCATCAAGTGTGTCCAAAATTACATTTTATAATATGATTCATCAATTTAACATGTATAATCTAATTGACCCCATATAATATGATTCATCAATTTAACATGTATAGTCTAATTGACCCCATATAATATGATTGATTCATCAATTTAACATGTATAGTCTAATTGACCCCATACTCTTGACTACTATGATTCTATTCACATTTTAAAACACTAGTAGTAAGTTTCTTTACTAATATAATCACCATATTTGCGTGGACAGGTGTATTTCTTTCAGACAATGTGTGGCGGTGTTACTTAAGTTCTTTGATAAACACTGATTAATTCGTAAATATCCCTTACTTGAGCGGATTATGTCCCTTTGAACACGTTTCAATAAGAGTTACACCTTTTTTATTTTGTTTCGTATTTTTCAAATAGAAATATTAAAACTTGTCGACTTTATAAGACAGATATAGTCTGTACTGAAAATGTTCTTGAAACCATGAAAGGACAATGAGCTGTCTGTCTGTCTGATGAGTTACATCCACATCTTACGTTTTGGTTAGCAAAGCAGAACGCTGACGATGTTAGAGTCTACCTGGTGACAGGTTACATATTATAAATTGTCGGTAAATTTGTGCATTTTCCGTGATGCTTTTGCATCAAAATTGGTGAGGTTGATGTACAAAAAGCTGTTGGGAAGGTAGGCAAATACTGACGTATGACTGACACAATAGATTTTAGATTACTGTCGCCTTGGTTTGCTCATATTTCAATGGTTTATTATATTTGACAGGATGATAAATGTCAATATGATTTTACGGTTTTATTACCGTTTAAATAACCATGATAATGTGTGTTTTGGGCTTGAAACTGATGACGCCCAAACCAAGTCAGAGAGGGGCCAGGTGGGACCATATAGCCCTACCCTCAACCACTAAGTGGAAACTGTTTCTACCAGTTAGTTTTAGATCTCTTAGATACTCTCGCAACCTAGCAGTCACAAACTCTCGAAGCTATCAGGGCCTCTCGCAACCTCTAAAGGGCGCCTATTTATGCCAGCATCCGCCAACAGACAAAAATTCAAAGAACTCCGATTTAGCCGTGTGGTCTATATAATGACTGAATCCGGACATTGACATCCAATTGACGGATTCTTTATGCCTGTGCAAATCCATCTCTTCCTCTGTTCCCTACAAAATAATGTTTACTTCACTGAAGCTTAGCAATGTTCATGTTCCTATACGACAGAATCAAAGATAAATCAAGTTGATAACTACATTTACATGACGTGGACTGGATATCAGTCTTTAGATGATTTCATCAAAGGCAAGCGGTTATGATCATCTACTTCTGGAAGCAGCCCGATCCTCTATGGGTATATCAATCACTCGAAATGGTGCTACTTGTCCGCTTAATTGGTTTATCTTCTTGTCCAGTTTTAGCTACAGAACCGTGAAATTAGAGCGGGAAATGAATGTCTCTCTGCACCGCTCCCTCAGTTTGATCAGCCAAGGGCTTCACTCAGAATCACGAATCTGAGAGTAAACGTTAAAAGCCGTACTGTTACAAATACAAACTTAAAACGTAAGCGTTCCTTCAAGGTTGCAACTTTCCACTCTTTCCATGTTCTAGCAAGAACAAGAGACGGATCTATTGGATTCTTAAAAGACTTTTAGAATCACTTTTTATTCTATATTTTGTCAGGAAAATGTTACCTGACTGATGTAGACTACCACTATGTATGTATGTATGTATGTATGTATGTATGTATGTATGTATGTATGTATGTATGTATGTATGTATGTATGTATGTATGTATGTATGTATGTATGTATGTATGTATGTATGTATGTATGTATGCATCTGTGAATGTACCGCAACTGTTAATTTCATAGCCCCGTCATTATAGATAAGGAAATATACTCTCCAAAATTGCGTCACAGCATCCTTGGCCTTGGTTATAAGAACAGTTGATGTGCTTTCTTATAACATCTATTCATGTATTTCCTTAAATTGCAACAACAATCTGTAAACGTGTGAACTCAAAACAAGTAAAATAAATAAAATACAATATTCAACCCTCCAATAAAAATGACAACTAGTAATAAAGCCATGTTAAGCTGCATACTTATATTGAAAAATTCAAGATCATCTTAATCGTTTGAAGAAAGTGGATGAAAAATCGTAAATAATCCTGAACGGTTTTTATTTTTGATACGCTTATGTATTGTAAAGAATTATATTCAAAACATTAAGTTATATTTGTTCTATATATGTATAAAATCATCTATCAGTAAATCTATCTAGCTTTCTAACTCAGGCAAACATTCTGAAAATAATGTACTCATCGTAGGGAAAGCACTGTATCTCAATACCATGTGATGCCCTATCAGAAGCTTTCGTTGCAGAAGTGTTTAACAGCAAAATCGTCTTGCATCAAGTATGGCACTTGAACATGAAGTTTGAGAAGGTGTGTTGCTCCCCTTTCTGACAATTAGCTTCACTCCGAACCAAAGCTGCTACATCATATAGAATGACCTGCAAAATTCATCAGTCTTTGAGTTGAGGGTAATAAAAACCAGCCTTTGTAGCCACAACACAATATCATCCGCTAATTGTGTGGTGCGGACAATTCTAAGTAATCATCCCAATTTTGCTTGATTCGCACCAACCATAATCTATTTAAAACCGTCATAATCAGTTCCAAACCTCCCATAAGGATTGCATTTCAATTTAATGACCGATTTTATGTACCTAATCCTGTCGGCGTTAACTATCCAAACAATCTAGCTTGCTTTGATTTAATGACGTGCGAATGATGCTTTGACGAAAAATTAACTATATTTTCTGCTCTAACCTAATCAACTGTTCCATAGTCACTATTTACGGTTATAAAATCGACATACGATTGCAGAAAGATTATTAGGTCATTTTTCAGAAACAGAAGTGTCAAGTCTCGCGTTATACTAACGTGATAACCTTTCTCTTTCACCATTTCACTGCTCTATACAGGGTGGCAGAATGAGAGGTAGACTGAGAACAAAGTGGATTGACAACATTACAGAATGGACATTACAGAATGGACCAGGAGTAGTCTTGCTGATACACAGGCAGTAGCACATGATCGAGACAAGTGGAGGGAACTGGTCAGATGTTCAGCAGCACAGTGCCTCAACGTCCACTCTAGGTCAAGAGACTGATGATGAGCGAAAAATCTCTAAATTCTGACATTTCAGTTTCAGCGTTGCATATATATACTACCTTATGCAGGTGACCTTTTTCTAGCGCACTTCAAACATTTGTATCCATATTTTTCACAATTGCGACAATGAATGAATGATTATATTCATAAAAGATGAGAAATATATGTTGCTTTAGTCTTTCAGATTAAATTTTTTCTTTCATTATTGTTTTAAATATTGACAAATGTTTTGTTACTTGAATGCTTACTTCGTGTCTGGCAGTGTTTATCTACTGCTGTACACGTGACTCTATCTAAAGAAGTGGGTATTCTTAGAAAAGTAATTATCCTTACAGTTCATACAGAAATAAACGCAATTGAATTTGATCACGTGGCATTCTAGACCGTCGAAAGAAATGATTATCTTAGGAAATATTTAGTAACCACTGATTGGTCAGAGTAATACCAAGGCGTACACTTGATCGATAATCTTTAGTCCGAAATTTCCTGAGAGAGAGAGAGAGAGAGAGAGAGAGAGAGAGAGAGAGAGAGAGAGAGAGAGAGAGTTTGGCGCTGGGGTAGCCTAGAGGAATATTGATTTCCTCGTTAAACAAAAAAGGACCAGGTGGTTGTCTTGTGAGAAAAGATAGGTTTTCGTGCATGGACTCATAATTTCTAAAGTGAATAACAGTAAGGTACGCAATTTAACTTCACGTAATGTTTTATTTTTTGAATGGTTTGTCTTATGCATTTGGGTTTGATATGAAAAGGTTTCTCATTATGTGAATCTTGTATTCAATTTCACGGAAATTTGTTCATGCAAGAGTTGCTATACAATTTATCTTATTCAATTTTATAGAAATGTGCTATTTCAAGGGTTGCTATGCAATTTATCTTTTCAATTTTTCAGGTATGGGCTTATTGGCAGAATTGATTTTTTGCGATACAAGTTTTCATATGTGTAGGATTACATAAGGTTACATGAAATAATTTCCTTTGTCTGGTACGACGATACTGATTATAGTGCGTTAACTATAATTACATATTTATATTTGATTTCATACTGTTTAAATAATCTTGCTGAGATCGCTACGAGCTATCACTTTAGAATTTTAGGCAATGGGAATCGACCGTGTAGTAGCATCAGTAACGAAAAATAGAAATGTTCAATAGGATGATCACGGGGTAACTTGTGAGATTTAGGGATAATTATGTCCTTTAAGGAAACAGGTTTCAGGGAGAGAAACGAGACATTCCGAATATGGAAGTCTGGAAAAAAAACAACGAAATGACGAGTTCAGACTAAATGACTATGAAAGGATGAATCGGTCAGAAATGAAAGACTCGAGGAAATATTGACGTTGGAGCACAAATGGAGAGAAATGCGATGCAATCAATCGTGAACATTACGTTCTATTCACCATTTTATATTATAATGAAATAAATCTAAAATTAGACTTTGCTATCAAGTCATGTTAACATAACTTAAGTTGAATTGAAATTACCACTATTAATTTGTTTTGATTAAATTTGTTATTCTTGTTTCTAAGGGGTGGGTTGTATTGCATTATTTCTTCCCAATAAGCTTGCCCAGTTCTCTGTTGATGTTCTATGTTCGACTAATCCTACAGGGTCACATCATTGAGATAGGTCATTCCCTAAATAACGCAGGTAAATCCAATTAACCACCCGTCTTACTAAGCAAGATGAACATTTACTTGATAGGTCATATCAAGCTGAGTCAGAAAGTAGTAAGCATTATGTATTAACGATAATTGATTACACTACCCATAATAATGACTTTATTTAAAGAGGGTAACACAATTAGCTAAGAACTAATCTACCTTGAGGCCCTCATACAAAGAATTTATTTAATTCAGCAGCATCTCAGGAGCCACTGGATATATTGGGTTTGGAAGATGGAAATAGAGTGGGCATTTCTAATCTCAACTGGAATACTATTCCAGAGCAAAGTTCCAGAGTATTGGAAACTTTTCTTGAATAATTCCTTATTTGGTTTGGGAATTTTATACTGTTTTGTAGATATTGATCGCAGGTGGGGTGTATTACCAGGTAGCCTATACTGGAATAGGGATTGTAAATATTCAGGAGCACTATTATTGGATATCCTGTACATTAATTTGGCTTTTCTTAAACATATTCGGTCTTTAATAGGTAATATTTGTAACTTACCAGCTACATTTTCTTTGCTTTCTTTCTGGTTTGATATTAGCCTAAATGCTCTTTTCTGAAGATTTTCCAACTTTGATATGTTTTTATCATTTGAATCACCCCATACTGTATTACAGTAGTCTAAATACGGTTGTATGTAACTGTTATCAAATAATTTTCTGTGCCTTTCAGGGAGAAAATGTCTTATCCTACTGAGAAGCCATAAACTTGAATTGACCTTTTTACTGATATGCTTGATATGATCAGTCCATGATAGATTATTATCTACCAAAACACCAAGTAGTCTGTCGTGACAGACCATTTGCAAATTTTTATCCTTCCATGTCAGACATAGTTCATTGCTATCAAAATTTTTCCTTTTTTTCCTTGTTGAGATAAGTAATATTTTAGTTTTACCAGTATTTACTACCATACAATGTGCACCAGTTTTTCCAGCTTGTTTAATGCATTCTGTAACGAAATTTCGAGTTCATGCTTTGTGTTTTGGATGTCTGATAATGTTGTGTCATCTGCATAGAGATCTGTAGATGATATCGAGTCTCTTAGTAAACGTGCTAGGTCGTTAATAAATAAAATAAATAGTGATGGACCTAGAATTGAGCCTTGTGGCACTCCATATCTAATTGTTTCAGGTTCGGACAGAACGTTTTTTATATAAGCATGTTGTGTTGTCTCACTTGAGTATGAAGTAAACCATCTAACTGTTTTTTCATCGCATTGGTAGATTTTTAGTTTCTTCAAAAGGATTTCATGATCCACCATGTCAAACGCTTTCCTGAAATCTACAAATACAGATCCTATTATTTTACCTTGGTCAAGTGCTTGAAGCCATTTATCAGTTAGGGAGATCAAGGCAGTCTCACATGAATGTTTCTGTCTAAAGCCTGACTGGTTAGGGTGTAACAGCAAGTGCTTGGTTAAATATGACATGAATGAGTCATGGACATGTTTTTCAATCAATTATGACAAGTTTGGTAGTATTGAGACTGGTCGGTAGTTATCAGCATCATTCTTAGATCCAGATTCGTAAATAGGAGTTACTGTTGCAGTTTTCCATATTTTTGGGACAGATGAGGTTGCAATACTTAAATTGATTATGAATGTTATGCTATCTAAAATAGCAGAGGCAGAAGATTTAATGAGTCTTGGACCAATCTGATCAAGTCCTGTAGCTTTCTTGGTATCAAGTTCACTGAGACATTTTTAACAAAGTTTTTTGATACTGGTGCTATAGAGAAACATACTTCCTTAGAGATTTTGCTGCTGCAGAACTTTTTCAGTTCACTAAAGTTGTTTTCTATCACTGGTTCTTTTAACTTTGTGGAGATACTGGTGAAAAAATCATTGAAAACATTTGCAATGTCAGTTTCATCAGTGACTATGGTGTCATTTACCAGAAGTGAGTTAATTTTACTTGTCTGATTGTTGTGTGTTCCTCCAGTGAGTTCATTGAAGACTTTCCAAATGGAGATTGTGTTGCTCTTTTTGTTTTCAAGCAATGACTGATAATACGACGTTTTAGCTATTTTAAACATACTTGTTATTTTATTTCTCCATACTTTATATTTTGCATGGTTTCCCCTAGCCTTGAATTGGTCTCGTGTTTTCATAGCATCTAGTATTTCAGTAGTAAGCCAATTAGGTTGGATTTCATTCTTTACTCGATGTACTTTCAGTGGTGCATGCTTAGAGACTACATCCATAAATAAGTCAGTTCACACTCTCAGAGCTTCATCTATGTCATCCAAATTTTGGATCATATTCCATGGAACTTTATATAGGTCATCAAGAAACTGTTCTTCACTAAGTGATCGTTTTGTGTGTGTTTTTCTTATTTCTCTGGCATTTAGCCTTTCTTGTCAAAAAAGTAGGATAGTGGTCACTAAGACCAACATTTGGTACATTAACACAAGCCACATTGTCTGGTAGGTTGGTATAAATATGATCAATAAGAGTGCTTGATTTTTCTGTTACCCTTGTGGGCTCATTTACCATCTGGACAAGGCCTAATGATTCAATAAATTCCATCCAGTTGTCCCTTATTTGAGTGTTGAGAAGGTCCTTATTTATATCACCAAGTATATATGTTTCTTTCTCCTGTGCAAGAACATTTTCCATTTGTTTCAAAAAATCACCATTCCAGATTGCTTTGGAGGAAGGTGGCCTCTAAATGAAACCAATTAGGAATGATTTTGCATTATTTTGAGAAATTTCCACCCAGACACTCTCAATTTCATGTGACTCCAAGTCAATTCGCCTTTCTGCATTTACATCTTCTCTAATGTATACAACAAGACCTCCCCCCACCCGCTGTCTCTCTGTCCCTGCGTAATGGTTTATTGTAGCCTTGACAGTGAAATAGATTATCATTGTGGTTAGCATTTAATTTAGTTTCAGTGAATCCTAAAATATGTATATTATTTTCTTTAGAAAACAACAATAACTTAATCTGGTCTGTTTTTCCCAATATACCTTGTACATTAAGGTGACCTATGTTAAAACCTTTTGAATTTAGTTTCATATCCATTATATGTATGTTATCATGCAGTGGGGCACACAATGAGATTGTCTCCGTACTACTTTTATCATTCTGACATCATATTTCTGTATTTAAATGGTCATATATATTAGCATTTTCAAAGTCACATGCAGACCCTGAAAATCTGTTAGCTTTTGTATTTACAATAGTGTGCAGTGAATAGTTAGAGACAAGAGTGTCACTTGGTACATTTAGATTTGTTGTTGCAAATGAAGCATTGGCATTCTCTTCTTTGCCAGCTTCCTAGTATGTATAACACAATGCTGTACAGAGACTTTGTTTGTGTCCATATTTATGGCATCTGAAGCACTCAATCTGTTTGCCATGACGGCACACTTGTGTCATGTGCCCAGTTTCTCCACAGTAGAGACAGTACTCTTCATTACAGTGTCTGAAAATGGGGGCAAACATGTTAATATTTCTCAGTAGTTGAGAGGTTCCTTTACTGCTTAGATGAATTTTGTCTCTGTCGTAGAGTCTTAGGTTGACGTCCTGGTTCTGAAGAAAGAAAGATGTGTATTGTGGAATGTACTGTATGTTGAAGTCTTCACATAGGTCAATTATGAGATCATTGATTATTTTCACCCTGGTGTCCACACGAGGAGGTATTCCTGATATTATTTTACATGTATCTGGACTGCAATACCTAGCAGCATAGAGTAGACTTTAATAATAATAATAATAATAATAATAATAATAATAATAATAATAATAATAATAATAATAATAATAATAATGGTAGCAATAAGATGCCATGGTATACTAATTATTCCAACATTGTACAAACTGTGCATTCTGCATGCAATGACAGCTCTCAGAGATTAGTTCAAAGACGCATATATAAAAAGGCATTCTGCACAATATAGAAATTCTTAATTATTTACTCACACACTGAAAAGAATCTTAGATAAAATATATAATATTTAATAAAATACATACGTCCTTTCTGACGTATGCGATCAGTTAGGTTTTCTAACTGTTTATATGCCAACGTTGATTTCTGTTCATATATCAAATTCTCTTATTAGGTAGTTTTCCTACCAGGTATTACAGCAGGATCTTCCATTAGATTTATATGTGGCAGGTAAGTTGACAAAGATGGTGGGGGTTTGCCGGACCAACCCCAATGGGGATAGTTATTTTTTTGAAGTAGCAGAATGCAAAGTAAAGATTAAAGACTCGGGCATTTGTTTCTAGGACACACAAATGAAAAATGTATAAAACATGTTTTTAATATCAGACAGATTACGAATCAGGTTTAGTCTCCTCCATTCAATAGTTTACGTATTTCTTCTTCTGCTCAGGCACCTGCAAATTAAAAAAATCATTTGAATGCTTAAACAAAGTCATATATCATCTCAGCACTGCTAACATATTTAGAAGTCACGTTAACTAGCTGGATGAAACGTTATCAAAATTTAATCAATGCACTTGTGCTTCCCATTTTTTTGTTAAAAGGTAACTTTGCACTCCTCATTTCAGGCACGTGGATGGTGAAATAAATTTACGCAAAGTTGAATTTATTTTGTCCAAATATTTCATGTGAATAAAACTTTTATGTGGAAGCACTTGATCGATCAGACAAGATGGATGTAAGTTGGTAGCTGTACTAAAGCGTTGATAGTCCGTGGAACTGTGGTAAGCTTATTTTGTTTTCATTTGAGAAATACATCCGCATTGCAAATACCACGCTTTTAAAGATTTTGAGTCCAATATTGATGAATTAAGAGCCTATTTGCTCACCTTGTAATTTATCCATCCGCGTTGGGTGGGTGCATATTTGCTGGTCTTCGATATGACCTCATCAATTTCATTTGCTTTCACTTTGTCATTTTGTTTCAAGCAGACAAGAATAACACGATGTTTTGATGTACGTTTCACACAAAATGATGCATTACATTGCTCTAAATCGCAGCAATAATCAATGGAGTATTTATAAAACACTTACTTTGAAATGTGGTCTTAAGTTATTTCATGTACATGTAATTGCAGTACGTGTGTGAAGAAACATCTTTCTTCATCCATGCATTTAAAAATCGCTAGCGAGTCAGATGAAAAATAGATAATTGAAATAAGTCACACTTATCAAAACCAGGCATATCACAAGCTCTTGAAATGCTTTTATCCCTTTACATTACTACGACCAGAGTATTTTTTCCCTAACTTTTTCATCATCATGCGGACACCATCTTTAATATTATAGCCGACAAAGAAAGCTCTAGTTGTTTAAATAATAATAATAATAATAATAATAATAATAATAATAATAATAATAATAATAATAATAATAATAATAATAATGGTGACAAAATATGATTTAATATAGTTATTTTTGCTATGATTTTGCAAATATGTTTGCTCAAGCTTGAAACAATTTGCCAACACTAACTATTCTTTACAATGTACTTACAGCAATTTTAAAATAAATTAACCACCGTTAATCAGTTAGCTTCATCGATGACATTCACTTTGAGATCGAATTAAAATTCTCGATAAGTGTGTCCAGTTTCATGTACATGTACATGTACATCTACATCTACATATTCAAGTACAAGTACAAGTACATATTTTAAGTACAATGACCAGTTTCATAAGTACACTGAGCTGGAAATCTATAAGAGATTTATAATGCCATAAGCGTCTGTTTACATAGATCAAAATCACTATTATTAACTCCTTGTAAAGTGAACATGGGTTTAACAATGAAAAATATTTCCGAAATGACATGCATGTTTTTTGTACAATTTATTTGAAAAGAGATACAACTTACTGTCAGTGGGATCCTGTATTTTGTTTTACTCCCTGGACGTGTTATTTCACTATTGATGTCTGTAAAGTTTGCATTCAGTGTGTATGGTTTTGGTGTCAGACTTAGAGATGACAATGGTATACCTAACAAAAGGTAGGGGAAAGAACCCAATTGAATGGTGAACAGAGCAGAGACATGATCAAAACAAATTTATTCGTAAATATTGTTTATATGTACTATTAAATCTTGTACGGTGTTTTAATCCATGATTTAACTAATTACACATCTCACAATGTTCAGAAAAAACTAAGCAACAAAAACGTATGGTTCATATCATAATTTTACATTTCCAAACAAATGTTGATGTTCACTCAATGCATATGACCTGAGCATTGAACATCAACATTTATAATGTCTACAAGACGATAAGAATATTATCACCTGAAGTGACAACACACCAATGAGTATGACGTGCATTGAAACAAACGTGTTTGGATTCTGCAAACGCATTTTTTTTTATTGCTGCAAATTACCAAACCTTGTGTAACAAAAAACATTCTACTATCTTAGATTTGAATTCAATTCATGAATACAGTGTATAATTGACTTATTCATATTTAGAAAGTAGTAAATGAAATAGCAAGTGGAGGGAACTGGTCCGATGTTCAGCAGCACAGTGCCTCAACGACCACACTAAGTCAAGAGACTGATGATGATGATGAAATGAAATGAAATAAGAGATTATATACAAGTAAACATCTTTATTCCTTGTTTCATTATTCTCAAACCGCTCCGTTGGCCTAGTGGTTAGAGCGTCCGCCGCTGAAGCGGGAGGTCGTGGATTCGATCCCCAGCGGAGTCATACCAAAGACTTACAAAAATTGTACTATCAGCTGCCGGGCTTGGCGCTCAGCATTAAGAGGTTAGTGTTAGGACTGTTCAGTTTGGTGTCAGGATAATGAGACTGGGTGGGACATCATGATACGTGTCTGCAGCATGATGCCCCAGTGCTAGACATCACAATAAACTGCCTCACTGGCAATATGACTGAAAAAGTATGAAAGCTACGTTAAAAATCCTAATCAAACAAACAAACGAACAAACATTATTCTCATGTTCATTTTGTTCCGTCCTAGTTAATTATTACTAGTAAAGGAGCTGGCAGAGATAAGTTCTTCTTTTCTCCGCTCTAGACAGAATATGCTGAATGTGAAATACGTCGAGATGCAGCCTAATATACAAAAATAATTACTAGTCATTAATTGCAGTAAAATAGAAACAAATTAATGGGCCTGGAGTGTTGGGTATGTAATCAAAAATGCATACTGGGCACAAAGACCATTGTATATTAGACAGTGATACAATATACATGCAAAATGTATTCCTTTTTTAACTATACAAGCTAAAATATGCCGATATTATAGTTAAAACTTACAAAATGTGATTCAACGTATCGACATAGCCTCCGTGTTATAAAGAAATGAAAATTATATGTTATCAAAGAAAGGTGTACATCTTCAGGCTCTTTGATATATGATAATTTAAGACTGGGATCGCTTACAAATATGCTGTAACAAAAGTGAAGCATAAAACATATGTCTTGTTATCACTGGTTGTAATGCAGAGAGCACCATCTCTTTGTTCCCGTTACGGTGACATAAATTACAGTCCATTGTTTTGTTTTAAGAAAAATGATAGTGTACGCGATGATTGTTGATATCACTATTCCCAAAAGGCAATCCTTTCTATGTAATGGAACTCCCGAAGTGAAACATGGCATTGTGTGCTCACTCAAGATATCAAACAATAGGACTAGTCTAATGGACATGTTCAGTATGTTCTTCTTGGCATGTTTATTGATACGGTGCTTTAAGTGTTAAAGGACAACTGTGACATAGTGGTATTGACGACGCGTGGTCTCGAAAACATGCATTGATTTTGATGTACCACTCACTACTCTTGGGTTACTTCCAGAATATGATCATACAGGAACACCATAGTGTTCTAACTATTGATATAACTGGTGAATCACATAAATAAGGCCACAGTTTAAAGAAATCCACAAAATGTATACAATGACCACCGCCATTGCTGTCATGGACAAGTATACGGACCGATGTAATAAAGCTAACCAGGACTGAAACTTCTTCGTGGTTACAGAAATCATCGTAAACGCGATATATATATATATATATATATATATATATATATATATATATATATATATATATATATATATATATATATATATATATATATATATATATATATATGTTTGCATCGCGATAGGCCGAACGGAAAGAATTTACAACCGATTTTGAATTAGCATGTGTATCAATAATCCAGCCCACGTGATAATCCGCGGAACAAACGAAAAAGTCTCAGAAACCAGCATAGGCCATTAAGTAGTGAGTTCAGATACAACGGCGAAATAAAAGCATAAGGCAGAAATTAAAAACATAGCCTGAAATATTTAACGAACTAGAACGCAAAGAGAAAAATAAAGATGCGTTAAACATCACTGCTTATTTTTAAGATGACTGGAAAGATTACGTAGCGGAATCATATATGAAAACGGTCATAGAACGTAGCATCGTAACTTTGGGATGGGTAGGCATATCGGGAGATGTTTAACATTTTTCATCAGACAATAAATGGAAGGAATTTAGGTGGTCAAAATTATGAAAGACTACTCACGATACCACAACCGGAAGAAGAAGATGAAGATGAATTTGTTGAAGATTGTATTAATCAACACAGGCTATGAACCAGTGAACATTTTAGAAACACAAGTATGATCAGTTCGCGCATCAACTACACACCAAAAATCAAATATTATGCGAGTATTAGTTTGTCATCGGATGCTACCAAAAACATCATAGATAAAGGGGACATTTCGCGCGGTTTTGTATGAACCCAGTGAAGAAAATCAATGATGTTTATGACGATGATGAGTTCTCAGGCGTTATGTGTGTTGTGAAATCACTGATGCGATTCAGCGAATCCATGCAAATACAAACCCGATTATCACTTCGAGGACTACCATCTCATCAACAAAACCAGAATAATGTGTAGTCTACCCGACGCTATTCACTGCGGAGCAATCCAATCCATTCGAGACTGCATTAGCGTCGTTCCGTGTTTGTCGTAGTTGGCCAAATACTCATACGTGTCCGTTTTGTGGATTATCCATAAATAAATCGTTCGTGTTTTAGTCAGAGTTCGGTCGAAAAGGTACCTGGAACCTTGCTGAACATTCAACGGAGACGAATGAAAATGCGGATATCTGATGGAGGGTAACATTGGTGGCAAAGCGCGATTTTACAATAGGCATACACGTACGTGACCCTACACTCAGCTCTGCCATATCGTCGTTGAGAACAGTTTTGGCTTGAATACTTCAGATGACAAACAAAATATGCGCGTTTGACCTGACGGTACCAATTACAATATCAACTCACACCGATCTAACATGTGACAATATCAGTGATGAAGCATCAGCATCTTCATCGCATACGTTGCATGGCTATACATTTTGCTTGGTTATTCCCTACATTGTTATCTGAGTGACGCGATGTAGATTACTCCATCTCTTTTGTATTTTACGAAGATTCCCTCTTAGCGACCTATAGTTTCAACAGTATGTATCAGGCACATGCTGGGACTGCGCTTTAAAACCTTAACTACATATTAAAGATCGAACTGACACTTAAGAAAGTAACAATCGTCCAAAGATTGTTTACATTCTCACCTAAGGTGCTCAGTGTGTTCTCTTTGCGTTATCGCCGATCGCTAAACAATTTTTCAATGCATGTAGTTGATAGTTTCAAAAACGTTGCTGAGGATGGGCTGAATAATTAAGGATTTAATGTGGTTCAATCGATTCAATAATGACTAAGACTACTAGTAACTTGAGCACCTATTACCTTAGCATCAACAGCAACAATGCCAGGCTGCGTCAGTAAAATTACCGACGAAACCGCATACCGTGTAGCCGTTATGCAACAATGGTAATGGGTGCCACCACAAATTAGACGAAACCATATTTGTATAAATGATGTCGTAATTCAACGATATATCTGATCCAGTGCTTAACATTATTGAGATTCTGTTACACATATAAGTGTTGATGATTACGAATATTACGCGTAAGATACCATGGTGTCCGATGCATAAGAATAAGAACCAATATAACCTCTCGCTCAAGATACATCTCGGCATTTTCTTTCATGTGAAACAACTCTGGAAGTCCATTGAAATTTCGCAATGTCGACAATCATTCTTCCCCGACGACAATGTCGGATTATAAACAACGACATCGTGGCATTGTTTAAGAGCGCATATTATCTCGTCGACGGAAAGAAATTGAAGCCTCTTCATCAGTGTTCGAACAATTATTAAACTATAATTGTTCTGATACCACTGCAGATTCCACTTGATGCTCCTGACGTTCTTGTAGATATTATCTAACAAAATTACTTCCTCGAAGAAATGTCTTTGTTGCTTCTAAGTTTTCTCGAGCTAATGTAAAATTTACTGAGAAAGTTGTAGAAGCTGATGACGGTCTTCGTTCAATATTAGTACAAACTGCCATTGTAAGTGGAAAAATAGCAGAAAGAACTAAACAAACCAACTAAAAACTTTTATGAAGATTTCTAGGTGAAATAGGTAATGCTCAACCAATTGGCAGAGAGGAAGAAATACTTCTAGGTATTGATCAAACTCGTGCTCAAATATGTGATATGAAAGATCGTATAGCAGAATAGCGGTGTATGGGGTGTCCTGGGAGGGGTTAACATATCTAGATGGCTAGGCACTCGTACTTAGTCGGTGGTAACTAACCCACCTGGCACTCAGCTCTCACACGTGGCCACAAGATGTGGCATGTGCACATGGGTCTTAAACTCTTGGTAAGTTAGGCTTTGTCTACCTAGCATGTGAAGACTGGATTCCGCAGACTGCGCAGAGAAATCAACAGCTCGTCAACGGGCAGAAAGGCGATTTCCAGCAAAAGGCCGTGGAGCGCTAAGAGCACGATGAGACACGTAGACTCGTAGGACATCCTGGTCATCCAATGCACTCAACTTCCCGGCCGTCTCGACATTGGCGTGCTGATACACCCATATATATTTGGGCGCGAAAGTGATGTCAAAGAATTGCGCAGCGAGAATGTGGCAGGTGTGGGTACACTGGCAGCCGTAGACACAAACATGCATGCACGCGGCTCTGGTCATTAGAGTCGTTCACCCCTGATTTGGACCAGCAGTGGAGTCCGGCAGCCCCCCTGATGACTCTGCAACCCTCTTCATAAATGTACCGCTCACATCCCTCTCATGAGGAAGGGGTTAGGAAATGTGCCCTAAATATTGCCTGTTGAAACTACAAACGAGAAAATAAGGATTGTTCTAAAAGTTGGTGTATGGAATGTGCGTAGCGTATTGGACAGAGACGATGACCCTTGAAGATAATCTCACTAATAGGAAAGGAATTGGCCAGATAGAACGTGGACATTGCTGCATTGAGCGACACCAAGGATACAGAAAAAGGGACTCCGAATAATCTTTCTTTTGGAGTGGCCAAGGCAGTGAAGAACGCCACTAGGCTCGTATCGGATTTGAAATAAAGACAGCACTGATTGGCAAATTTGCTGGACATCTCTAGGAAGTAAACGACAGACCCCCCTCCTGTCTAGAAGAAATCACCATATCATCATCAGTTTCTTTGCTCCACTCATGACCAACCAAGATAAAGTGGAGGTCAAATTCAGTGAGGATCTTCACTCCATCATTGCTGACGTTCCAGTGGCAGACAAACACGTCATTATTATATATTGTAATGCAATTGATGGTTGTGATCACGTTCCCTGAGATGGAGTGTTAGGTAGGACGGAGTGGGTTAGTGTAACAGCAACGGGCTTCTTTTGCTCCAGGCTTCCGCCAAGCATGATCTGCTAATCACCAATAGTCTTCCGCCTCCCTTCCTTACAGGTAACCGGACATCACGAATGCACCCACGCTCGAAGCACTGGCATCTCAACGACTACGTCATTGTCAGGAAGAATGACAGGCAACATGTGTGTGTGTGTGTGTGTGTGTGTGTGTGTGTGTGTGTGTGTGTGTGTGTGTGACCAAGTCCTTGTGCGTCTCAGACTGCTGCACAGATCATCGCATCATTATCGCCAAGCTCCACATCCACAGTCAGCCCAATAGACGCCCACAAGTAAAGAAGGCTTCTAAAGGTATGAATATCACCAAGCTGATATCCACCATTACCAAACAGGCACTCGGATGCTCTGGAAGGACATATGAAATCCACCCTTCTCGACAACCAGAATGTGGAGACCGACTGAGAAGCATTCAGACGTCTACAGCACAGCTCGGAAATTATAGGACCCTCAACCAGAAATAATCAAGACTGGTTTGATGAGAACTGCGACGAGATCAAGCAGTTGCTGGATGCGAAAGAGCGCCACCTTCAAACCAACCTCAACAACCCCAAGTCCACCTCTAGAAAACTCTACAGCATGAGCTCTTTATGTGATCCAGTGCTTTGCAGACCAGCATGACATGAATAACTTCTACAATGCCCTGAAAGAAGTGCAAGGACCTACATCCTCTATATCATTCCCCCTTCTCAGCTCAGACAGAAACATAATAATTACTGACAAAGAGAGGATTCTTTGACAATGGGCTGAACACTTTGACAGCGTCTTGAATCTCCCTTCATAAATCAATCGTCTCCTCCACTTACTCATAAAGAAAGCACTGGATGACCCTCCAACCATGCTGGAGACACATAATGCGATACGTCTGCTCTCCAGTGGCAAAGCACTTTGTTCAGACTCCATCCCAGCTGAAGTCTACAAAATGGTACGGATAGAAAGGCTCCACAAACTGTTTATACTGATGTGGCAGCAAGAGACCATCCACCAGGAATTCAAAGACGCTTCCATACTCCACATATATAAGAGCAAAGTGAACCGCCAGGACTGTGACAACCATCGGATTATATTCTTACTCTCAGTTGTAAAAAAGATACTCACCAGTATCCGCCTTAATACACAGATTGACCAGCGACTACTGCCAGAAAGCCATTTTGGATTCCGAAAAGAACGTGGAGCAATAGACATGGTGTTCGCTGCGATACAGATACAAGAGAAATGTCAAGAGCAAAACATCGATCTTTTCTTCATCTACGTCGACTTCACAGAGGCCTTTGATACTGTCAACAAAGAAGGATTGTGGAAGGTAATGGCCACGTACGGATGTACAAGTAAAAGTATATCCATGGTGCAAGATTTACACGATGCCATGCAGGGACAAGACCCAGACTATGGAGAGACATCTGATCTATTCAAAATAACAAATGGCGTCAAGCAAGGTTGTGTTGTGGCAACGATCCTGTTCAGTGTATTGTTCTCCTCCATGCTGACTAACGCTATCACAGACGGAGAGGTTGGAGTCGTTATCAGGTACCGTACAGATATAAAACTATTCAATCCCAGGAAGCTTCAAGCGAAACCCAAGATCATGACATACACCCTTAGGAATTTCTTATTATCTGATGACTACGCCCTCAATGCTGGATCATACTCTGACCTGCAATGCAGCGTTGACAAGTTCTCCAGTTCCTGCAAAAAACTTTGGCTTGACCATCATTACCAAGAAGATTTAAGTCCTTCATCAGACGACCCCTGTAAAGCCCTATGTTGAGTGGCCAAACACTCAACGAACCTTCGCATTGCCAGAACCAGCGCAACTTTCGGCAGATTGTATGCCAACGTCTGGAACAAAAGAGGCATCACCATCCAGACCAAACTAAAGGTATACCGGGCAGTTGTGTTCCCACGCTACTATACTCATGCGACAATGGACGGTGTAACAACGCCAAGCCAGGAAGCTGAACCGCTTCTACACCACAAGTCTCAGGAACATCCTCAACATTAAGTGGCAGGACAATGTTCCAGACGCTGAGGTACTAACCGAAGCAGGTCTCCTCAGCATCCACACCATCCTGATGCCGTGCCTTCTACTCTGGGCGGAACATGTTGTATGCATGCCAGACCACGGGCTGCCTAAGAGACTCTTATATGTCAAGCTACAGCAACGACAGCGATCCCACGGATGTCAGAAAAAACGTTTCAATGACAATGTGAAAGCTGCATTGAAAGCATTCAATAATAACCCTTTTTCCTTAGAGCAAACAGCAAGCGGTCGAGTCACTTTGCATTTATCTGTACACAAAGGCTCCAATTTGTGCGAATCTAACAGAACAGCAGCTGCAGAGCTGAAGAGGCACGACAGAAAAGCACGTGCTATCAACTCTCCTGGAGATGCCACACTCATCCCCTGTCTCTTATACCTTATTCCATGCCCAAATAACATCCTTTCTAATGTTGAACGAATATAAATTCTGATTGGCGGTAAATGAGCTGGAAATAATTATCCAGAAATTATTAATTAAATATCTGATCTTTGTCAACGATTATTTATAAGCGGCATCGTGGACATAAATTTTATCAATCTCTGTGTGATTTAATTGCTAATGAATATCACAGTTATTGACAAATATATAACAAATAAGATCATTATACCCAATTTTCAACATGGACGGATCATGGTCAGAGTGATAAATTCACGATTTCCTACTTACAAAGCAATCTACGCTAAAGGACTTGACAATGTTGCTTCATATTTTTAGAAGGATAGCTCCAATAGCAATACTGATTGCAAAACAATTTGGAAAGAGATTTCACGTTAAAGCTTCTGGTGATATTGGGAATATTGCAGGTAACGTGTTTCCGGACAATCAAGGAAAGACTGGAACGATTAACGCGAGGAAAACCACCGCCAGTAAAAGTACAAAGCACTGAATAACGCCTGCAGATGTCAGTAAAGTAATAAATCAAGCTGAAAAACAGATATTATCTGAGTTGGCTAGTGTACCAAGATCAAAAAATATAAATACTAGTTGTACAAGAATTGGTCATCGTGTTAGAAGATAAACATTATAATTAAAACTTTATCCGAGCCAGCAGTCGACATGGATGCGCCAGTTCTAAGGGATGAATCGATATGCGATTATCAGTATTGTTCCTCTGAAGCACACCAATTAAATCAGATCGAAGAATCGAAATGCAAGTTCAGGATACAAGTAGATTTCTTACCCGCTGAAGCATGTATTGACTTAGAAGCTAAACTTGTTAAAGACATTACAACTAATACAGAATACGGAGCTGTCCTTACCCTCCATGATTTGTCCGCAGCATTTGACCCAATGGACCATGATATATTACTTCACCGTCTCCGGGATGTATTTTACATTCACAATATAGCATTACAGTCGATCAAATCCTACTTAGTCAACAGGACGCAAATTGTATCTGCAGATGGAATAAACTCCAGCCCAGTTGATCTATGTTGTGGTGTTCCACAGGGTCTGTTCTTGTACCTGTTGTCTTCATTATATACACTCAGTCGCCCTCAAGTGTTATAGATCATCACTCAGGGTCTCGCCAAATGTACGCTGATGACACCCAAATATACAGGTCTAGTCACCCAACAGAAGTTGATGCTACCATCCATGGAGTAGAGAGGTACATTTCGGATTTGAAATCATAGATGACATGTAACAAGCTGCAGATGAATGATGATAAAACTGAGGCTATTCTGATCACAACACAAAGACTTTCTCATTCACATATTTTGCTTCAGACAATAAATATCAGCAACACCAACATTAAATTCTCACAGACAGTACGAAACCTAGGTGTTACTCTAGACAGTACGCTCACATTGCATCAACATGTCATGAATGTAACAGAATTGTTACCGAGAGGAGGGTGGATTAAATGAACAATACAAACACAATTTGTGAAAGAAAATATAAATTTATGTAATAAATTATAAATAAAAAAAATACAGATGTAACAACACAATAATTCATGCACTCAACCCACAATTACACTCACAACCATTCACAATACATGAATAAATTAAATAACAATACAAAAGGAATCTCAGATGTAAAGGGATCTCTTGGATTATACACAGATCCAAGAATCCTTTACGAAAGTTAAATAAATGCAAGTATGATTTACGAAAAAAAATAAACACAAACGACAAACTATCTATCGCTCGATGGATTGCGATAACTAGCACGATCATATACTTGTATTCAATCAAGTTGCTAGCTTTTATTGATATCTATGTGATCACTTGAAATATTATTGCGATCTGACATAAGCATGCAAATACAACAATGTATTAAATTATATTATAATTTCAATACACCTATGTGTCTCCCCTGTATAACCGCACGATTCAGCAACAGTTGAATCGTCTCCCAGTTTCCCCGAGAACCGAGGGTTGACCAATACTATTATCGGACGTTTCCCTACACGGATCCACCACAGTTATACGTTCAGACAGCATACAACATCTACCCGAACCAACGGTTCCTCACTCCCCTAGATGTCTACCCGGACGTTTTACAACTCTAAGACAGCTCCGACACTCGGACTTCTAGCTTTCCGGATATTTACACGTTACACAGATATTGACGAACAGACAGTTCGACACACAGACAGATACTTCAATTCCGTTTGCACAAATTAACGGCACAAGCACATTCAGATATTTATACAGAGATGTTCCAGAACAAACAATAGATGTCCCACAACAAATCAGACGATATCAAAGACGTTTATCAAAAGATGGTATCAGATGTGTTAACAGCTACGGTATCAACGATGTTATTAGCAGCTACGGTATCAACGATGTTATTAGCAGCTACGGTATCAACGATGTTATTAGCAGCTACGGTATCAGAAACAATGTAACAACTATGTTAGCAGCTACGGTATCAGAGACGGTATCAACGATGTTATTAGATGCGCTATCAGTGATGTACTTCTACGGTATCAACGACGGAATCAGACGGAATCAATGATTGTCAGATGTTATCAGATCTACGGAATCAACGATGTTATTAGATCTCCGGAATCAACTATAATAAACAAAACCAGACTAATAATAGTGGTCTCAAAAATAATCTAAGCCGTAGATTACGATATTGTATTTAAAGTCTAAAAGTGACTAGTAATTCCAAATATTCCACGTTCATTGCAATAAAGGCATCATTATACGAAATGATAATCTGAATAAAATTCACAATAAAACGAAATGTAATTTTAACACTCACCCCTTTGGCTGGAGATTTGCAAGACGAGGTTATCTATCCTTCGATTAGATATTTTGGTTCCCGTAAATAATAATGAGAAATCCTTAGCCTTATATACTCTCAATAGTTGAACATAAATCACATCGAGCTTGACGTGCACCACGTACAACGAGTATTTCGGATTTCATGTAAATTACAAATTGGCACATGCAAATCGTTACACGCCACTTAATCACCCCAGGTAATGCGTGTACGACGAAATCAAGAAAATGGTGAGTTTCGTTTGCAATTCAAGTAGAACAACAAAAATCAGTTCAATTTTCGCCTAATTCTGTGACAATACCTCCCCCCTAAGAATAAAAATGTACACATTTTTAAAACTAACACAGAATAGAAGAAAAATAACTACTGATGATATCTTACAACATTTACACTGGTTATAATACAAACTGGATTTTATTACTGGGCAAATTCATACAAATTTCCCATCATGCCCTACTCAAGTAGTCTGCGCCTATATTTTCAACTCCCCTTATTGACATTGTCGCTCTGTCTCTTGATATACAGCTTGAGCATGTTCGCATGGAATGTTTTTACATTACCGTCCATGTCAATTTTATAGTCCATGTCTCCTTTTACTTCTTTAACTTCATATGGACCTTTCCACTGGACTAATAACTTATTCGAACTCGTTGGAAGAAGCAATAAAACCTGATCTCCCACAAGAAATTTCCTATTACGCGCTCTGCGGTTGTAATACTTGGCATATCTGCGCCCGGATTTAATCAATTCGTCACGTGCCATCTGGCATGTACTCTCAAGTTTATTTCTTAGATCTAACACGTACTGGTAAGTCGTTTTTATTTCCTCGTTCGCGACATCACCAGTCCATAGTTCGCGTAGTATCCGCATCGGGCCTCGAACTGTCCTACCGTACAACAGTTCGAAGGGTGAAAACCCTAAACTTTCCTGCGGTACTTCACGGTACGCGAACAGAACAGCGTTTAAATAACGGTCCCAGTCTTGCGGACGTTCCGCGCACATCTTTCGCAGCATGCTTTTCAGGGTACCATTAAACTTCTCTACCAGTCCATTGCACATCGGATGGTATGGGGTAGTGTTTAGCTGTTTGATGGATAACAGTCTACTTATTTCACCCATGAGGTCAGAGGTGAATTGGGCACCACAATCCGTGAGGATTTCCTCTGGCACCCCTACCCTACTGAAGATATCAACTAATGCTTCAGCTACCCTTTCCGTTTCAATAGTTGGTAACGCTACGGCTTCAGGGTATCTGGTTGCGTAGTCAACCAGAGTAAGAATATACCGATTCTTTCTTTCGGTAACTGGGTGTATTGGTCCTACAATATCTACTGCCACTCTTTTAAACGGTGTATCTATTAATGGCATCTGTCCCAAGGGCACCCTTGTGACCCTTCCCTTACAGACGGTTTTCTGACATACGTCGCACGACCTACAGAACCGTGTGACATCGCCATTAACACCTGGCCAGTAGAATTCAGCGACTACCCTGCTAGTGGTCTTAGCCTTACCTAGGTGTCCTGCCATGCTTGACTCATGCGCCACCCTAAGTACTTGAGATCTATATCTCTGGGGTACGACCACTTGCCAATACTTCTTACCCTCCCGAGCGCTAAACTCCCTATGAATTAATCCGTTCTTGCGTACGAATCTCGAGCTACCCCCACGCTTGCAATGTTTAATCGCGCCGGACGTGATTTTCTCAACAATTGTTCTGATGGATTCATCATGTTCTTGCTCTTGTTTGAAATCATCACGCGAAATTCCGGAGATCGATTCAGGGACTATTAATTTATGAAACGCGGTTTTCTCTCGCCGTGTTTGCGCTCGCGTTTCGACTGCCTGGGCCAAAGGTATTTTAAAATCGGCCATGGTTGGAAGACGGGAACCTTCAACATTACCGATCGTCAGATCGTAAATAGGATTGTCCATACAAAGGGCATCAACAGTTCCCGTTAAGAAAGGTGTTTTTACTGTGATCCTTGCTACGGGAATGCGACCCATCGTCTGATCAAGTAACATACATGGGGATTCCCACCCGAGCATTTGGTTATCCTGCACGAGACTACGTTTGATCACTACGCCCGTACAACCAGTGTCACGCAATACCACGACTTCTCGACCGTTGACAAACCCTCTCGCGGTTGGTACACGCGCTTCAGGAAATAAACACGTGCCAAGCGAATGAATACAAGGTTCTACCTGTACGATGTTATCAGTTATACCTTTACTTTGTATAGCCACTGCTACCTTATGTATAAGTGCCTTTCTTTTAGGACAGTCTTTTTGAACATGACCCAATGCATTACACAAGAAACACCGCACACGCTGAAAAACTGGATTCCCAACTGACCTTTTTACCTCAGCTGATTTTACAGGCTCCCTAGGCATAGGTCTTACAGACTGGTTTCCAGACTTAAAATCTTTCAAAACCACGTTCTGGGTTCCCCCATGAGCTTCGGCAAATAAATCGGCTTGCTTAGCCATATCTTTTACGTTCGTGAAGACTTTCTCCTTCAGAAATTGATCTAATTCTCGCCCAACTGTATTAAATAATTGATCTCTGAGCAAGAAATCAGTCAACCCTTCAAACGTTTTCGCCGCTTTGCCGCATTCAATCCACCGCTCAAAATAGTTCGCAATTCTGACGGTGAACTGACCAAAGGTTTCTCCCTTATCGGGCTTGCTATACCTGAACTTTTTTCGAAAACCTTGTTCAGTGAGCTCGTACCTTTTGAGAAGTGCTTCCTTTAGGACGTCGTACTTAAACACATCGTCCCTAGGAAGTCGCGAGTATACATCCAGTGCTTTACCTTTTAATAAAGCACTCAGATGCAGCGCCCAGTCATTTTGACTCCACTTCTGGTTTTCGGCATACCGCTCAAACCGATGAAGATAACTATCTATGTTATCTTTTTCATCGTCAAAGGGAGGTAATTTGGGGCCCCTTAATTTGTTAGTGGCAGAATCGTGTTCTCTTCCAGATGTCGCTAATTCTACCTTACGCTCATGATCCCGTTGCTTTGCTTTTTCTTCTAACTCTATTCGCTTTCCCTCCGCTTCCATTTCCCATCCTATCCTGTCCTTTTCGGCCTGCTTCTCTAATTCTATCTTTTCCTTCTCTAATTCTATCTTTTCTCTTATAATATAAATTCTGATTGGCGGTAAATGAGCTGGAAATAATTATCCAGAAATTATTAATTAAATATCTGATCTTTGTCAACGATTATTTATAAGCGGCATCGTGGACATAAATTTTATCAATCTCTGTGTGATTTAATTGCTAATGAATATCACAGTTATTGACAAATATATAACAAATAAGATCATTATACCCAATTTTCAACATGGACGGATCATGGTCAGAGTGATAAATTCACGATTTCCTACTTACAAAGCAATCTACGCTAAAGGACTTGACAATGTTGCTTCATATTTTTAGAAGGATAGCTCCAATAGCAATACTGATTGCAAAACAATTTGGAAAGAGATTTCACGTTAAAGCTTCTGGTGATATTGGGAATATTGCAGGTAACGTGTTTCCGGACAATCAAGGAAAGACTGGAACGATTAACGCGAGGAAAACCACCGCCAGTAAAAGTACAAAGCACTGAATAACGCCTGCAGATGTCAGTAAAGTAATAAATCAAGCTGAAAAACAGATATTATCTGAGTTGGCTAGTGTACCAAGATCAAAAAATATAAATACTAGTTGTACAAGAATTGGTCATCGTGTTAGAAGATAAACATTATAATTAAAACTTTATCCGAGCCAGCAGTCGACATGGATGCGCCAGTTCTAAGGGATGAATCGATATGCGATTATCAGTATTGTTCCTCTGAAGCACACCAATTAAATCAGATCGAAGAATCGAAATGCAAGTTCAGGATACAAGTAGATTTCTTACCCGCTGAAGCATGTATTGACTTAGAAGCTAAACTTGTTAAAGACATTACAACTAATACAGAATACGGAGCTGTCCTTACCCTCCATGATTTGTCCGCAGCATTTGACCCAATGGACCATGATATATTACTTCACCGTCTCCGGGATGTATTTTACATTCACAATATAGCATTACAGTCGATCAAATCCTACTTAGTCAACAGGACGCAAATTGTATCTGCAGATGGAATAAACTCCAGCCCAGTTGATCTATGTTGTGGTGTTCCACAGGGTCTGTTCTTGTACCTGTTGTCTTCATTATATACACTCAGTCGCCCTCAAGTGTTATAGATCATCACTCAGGGTCTCGCCAAATGTACGCTGATGACACCCAAATATACAGGTCTAGTCACCCAACAGAAGTTGATGCTACCATCCATGGAGTAGAGAGGTACATTTCGGATTTGAAATCATAGATGACATGTAACAAGCTGCAGATGAATGATGATAAAACTGAGGCTATTCTGATCACAACACAAAGACTTTCTCATTCACATATTTTGCTTCAGACAATAAATATCAGCAACACCAACATTAAATTCTCACAGACAGTACGAAACCTAGGTGTTACTCTAGACAGTACGCTCACATTGCATCAACATGTCATGAATGTAACAGAATTGTTACCGAGAGGAGGGTGGATTAAATGAACAATACAAACACAATTTGTGAAAGAAAATATAAATTTATGTAATAAATTATAAATAAAAAAAATACAGATGTAACAACACAATAATTCATGCACTCAACCCACAATTACACTCACAACCATTCACAATACATGAATAAATTAAATAACAATACAAAAGGAATCTCAGATGTAAAGGGATCTCTTGGATTATACACAGATCCAAGAATCCTTTACGAAAGTTAAATAAATGCAAGTATGATTTACGAAAAAAAATAAACACAAACGACAAACTATCTATCGCTCGATGGATTGCGATAACTAGCACGATCATATACTTGTATTCAATCAAGTTGCTAGCTTTTATTGATATCTATGTGATCACTTGAAATATTATTGCGATCTGACATAAGCATGCAAATACAACAATGTATTAAATTATATTATAATTTCAATACACCTATGTGTCTCCCCTGTATAACCGCACGATTCAGCAACAGTTGAATCGTCTCCCAGTTTCCCCGAGAACCGAGGGTTGACCAATACTATTATCGGACGTTTCCCTACACGGATCCACCACAGTTATACGTTCAGACAGCATACAACATCTACCCGAACCAACGGTTCCTCACTCCCCTAGATGTCTACCCGGACGTTTTACAACTCTAAGACAGCTCCGACACTCGGACTTCTAGCTTTCCGGATATTTACACGTTACACAGATATTGACGAACAGACAGTTCGACACACAGACAGATACTTCAATTCCGTTTGCACAAATTAACGGCACAAGCACATTCAGATATTTATACAGAGATGTTCCAGAACAAACAATAGATGTCCCACAACAAATCAGACGATATCAAAGACGTTTATCAAAAGATGGTATCAGATGTGTTAACAGCTACGGTATCAACGATGTTATTAGCAGCTACGGTATCAACGATGTTATTAGCAGCTACGGTATCAACGATGTTATTAGCAGCTACGGTATCAGAAACAATGTAACAACTATGTTAGCAGCTACGGTATCAGAGACGGTATCAACGATGTTATTAGATGCGCTATCAGTGATGTACTTCTACGGTATCAACGACGGAATCAGACGGAATCAATGATTGTCAGATGTTATCAGATCTACGGAATCAACGATGTTATTAGATCTCCGGAATCAACTATAATAAACAAAACCAGACTAATAATAGTGGTCTCAAAAATAATCTAAGCCGTAGATTACGATATTGTATTTAAAGTCTAAAAGTGACTAGTAATTCCAAATATTCCACGTTCATTGCAATAAAGGCATCATTATACGAAATGATAATCTGAATAAAATTCACAATAAAACGAAATGTAATTTTAACACTCACCCCTTTGGCTGGAGATTTGCAAGACGAGGTTATCTATCCTTCGATTAGATATTTTGGTTCCCGTAAATAATAATGAGAAATCCTTAGCCTTATATACTCTCAATAGTTGAACATAAATCACATCGAGCTTGACGTGCACCACGTACAACGAGTATTTCGGATTTCATGTAAATTACAAATTGGCACATGCAAATCGTTACACGCCACTTAATCACCCCAGGTAATGCGTGTACGACGAAATCAAGAAAATGGTGAGTTTCGTTTGCAATTCAAGTAGAACAACAAAAATCAGTTCAATTTTCGCCTAATTCTGTGACAATGAACATATGCAAGGCTGCATATTTTGAGCTGAGGATGCATTAATAACATTCGCACAAAACCTTCAGTTGATGCCACTAAAACACTTGTGTGTTCATTATTACTTTCAAGAATGGACTGTTGTAACTCAATTCTGTCTAGTCCGTCATAATATTTACTCCAGAAACTTCAAACAGTTCAAAACACAGCTGTTTGGATCATCTTTAGACTACTTCGATCAGAGGACACCTCACCACTACTCTTTACCCTACACTGGTTATCCATTCGATACACAATCAAACACAAATTTTGTTCTCTGTGCTACGTTTAACTGACAGACTCCAATCCAACATACCTATCCGGCCTCACCCATCTGTATACACCAGCAAGATAATTACGCTCCTCTTCTGACAATCGTATACTCATTGTTCCCACAATGAAAACGAAGTCATATGGACAACGTTCAGGGCCCGGCGGCGTGGAACGAATTGCCCATTGAAATTAGACACAAAGACACAGTGGTCGCTTTTAAGAGTGATCTTAAAACTCACCTTTATCGACTGCAAGAACAAACTTAGAGACCTAATAATGTTTTGTGTGTTATAGTTCATATGTTTTCAGCATGCTTCTTTATGTTTTCCAATTTTATGGTTTTTGTTATTTGTTTTTCTGAAATGTAGTCATATCATTATAGATGTAAAGCGTTTAGAGCTTCTAAAGATTAGACTCTATACAAAGTCCTCATTATTATTATTATATTAGAGCTGGTTTTATTAATAGAGGCATTATGGCGTTCTTCAAAAGTGCTGTATACATAAATGATGGAAGATAAATTGAAACAATTCAGTATAATGTTGACATTGCCATAATAATTTTGGGTTGAGCAAGATATTCATATTATTATACTAAATCAGGTGGTCCGTCAATGATGTATACCAAATATAATTTTGACCACCCTGATGGAAGACCGTATTGAAAAGTTGATCCAGAACTAGCTGGAATGATAGCCAGACCTGCCGCTGCATTTTGATACTACAGAGCGCCAACAGCGATTACAATTTAGGGTTTAAAACGCTTGAATGAATGTTAAAAGGTAGCCGTAAAAGATTTTCATGTGCAATTTCATTATTCCACATCTTTGAATTTTGTAAAAATATCAGAAAGGGTCGTTTCAGAGCCATGCATACAATTGTAGTCGTAAGAAAGGGTGATAATATGAATCCTATCATTTTCCACCATATGCAAGGTTTCTTGCTTTTATTGTAACCGTGGCTAAATCAGTGTTTGGAGTTTTAATTCTTCAACGTAAGCAAAATAGATTCATATATATATATATATAATATGTATGTAATTGATTTCTCAGCGACACGAAAACAAGAACCAGTCATACATCATCCAACGCTACCGAATGATAATAATAGGTGCGTCTGGAAGTGGAAAGACACAATTATGACTTAATTTGATGAGATAGCTCAAGTGGGATACATTGTATTTAGTGGCGCCATCTGTAGATGATCAGAGATGCTACGATGTTCTTACAGATTTTTATAAGAACGCAACCTTATTAAATGGAAATAATGGTGATGATACTATTGATTTTATAATCAACATTGATGAATAATTGATAAACAATCAAATCCGGCAAGAACATTTTCTCGTGGCAGACATAAAAATACAGATATAATTTATGTTAGTCAGCGATTACACAAATTCCTAAAGTGATCGTAGATGACTGTAATATGTCAGCTGTATTTAAAAGAGTTGATACACATGTTTTAAGAAATATTCATCAGGCTTGGTGTTCCGGAAATATGGATATAATTAAATTAACACATTTCATTGTAAGTGCGCAAGCTACCAAACATGGATTTATAATAATAACTTTATATGATCCTAAGTCGCGATATTGTGTAGGTCTTGATAAAATATGTGATTGAGAGACTGATATAATAAAATATAGCACCAGAGAGGGTGCGACCTCAATGTGACGTCATATTGATAAATAAAAACACGCATTTAACGTGTAGAAAAAAACGACAAAAATAAAGTAGTTAAAACAACTAACCCCAAGACAGACCCTTGGAGAGAAACTCTCGGTTAGTTAGAGGCTTCGGTTTGGCGTTATTGACTTTTGGGTTGTTTGTCTTTTCATTTTCGTAGGAAGCTTTATCTGTTAAGCAAATGCTGTTTCCGCAAAAGATAGGTTCACACTCTCTGCTGCTTATTCCAATTCTGCAGAGAATTTCGTAAGCTGTTTGTCTGAACCAAACACAGGTTAGCTCACAAGAACCACGCAAATAATGCAGTTTGGCGTAGTTATAATTCCCCTGCCGATGTAAAGTTTTTTTTTCTCCAAATTGTCGCTCTGGTTGTCTTCAACGAGTACCTGAGTAGCCACAGACAACCTTTTCACAACATTTATCGGGTGTGGCTTTTCACGCTTTCCTCACGATATCTACAGAAAACGTAAAGCACAGTTCGAGAAAACGTCTCAGGTCCAATACGCACCTAATGAGGTATTGACAAAGAACGTCATCTGTTTATAACTGTTCAGCTACAAGAAAATATAAACACACAAACGGTACGTTCGACGATATTTCATAACTGGCAGTTATTGATATATTGCGAAAGACTGTGGACATATCAAGTCGCGAGTGTATTATCGACAGTTGAAACAGCTGGACACGATGCCAAAATATTGACACAGGCTTGAATATCTCCCCAAAGGACATTATTACAGTGTGTACAATGTGTTTCTTTTACATCGAGCATCTAGTCCTGGTAGGATGGGTTGTTATTGACATGTACTTTAACTAAGTCAGAATTGAAACTGTAACGTTTTAAACAACGTGTCACAAATGGAATAATATAACTTACGGTTTTAAGAATCAAGTCCAATAATAAGACAAGACTAATCGACAAATTAAATGTTAAAAGTCCTAGTAATGAAATGTTCTAATGAATTCAAGTATGAGTTTCAATGAAAATCCAAGATGGAAGACGGCGTATGCTGTAGTCTGTATAGTATTGTATCCAATGTTCCTAACAGAATATAAGAAATAACAATCCAGTCTTTAAAATCTGAATAAAATTTTAAGAAATATCTTTGTTACAGAATTATGTATGAACACTCAAATCTTTTCAAGGAAATGAAAGAATCTTTATGATTCCAAATAATCTGAAGAAAATGTAACAATTAACTCGAAAACGGGGTAAAACGGAAGAAAACGACTTGACATAAGATGATTTGAGCCCAAATAGATTATTTCTCTAAAACGAAGGTTTTACAGTAATTGGAAACGCAAATTATGTACCCACATGAGGGTCACGTACTCGTGTATATATCACGTACACCTAACATGACCCTGACAAAGCCAATCATTTTACTCTAAAATAAATTATATATATATATATATATATATATATATATATATATATATATATATATATATATATATATATATATATATATATATATATATATATATATATATATAAGTTGTTTTCATCACGAAAACTATTTTCAAGTCTAGGCACAGGTATCAAATATAGCCTCGATCTCGCTCTTATTAGTCTTATTAGTCTTATTAGTCTCACAATAAAAATAAATTTAAAAAAAGAATTTGTTTACGTGGCTGTTACTAATTTTGAATTAATGTTACGATCTATGTCAGCCTTAGGTGTTTATGAAAAAAAAGTCCCGTCAAATGATTTTCTAAATTTCTAAATTACGTAAACAAAATTATATTATAATCGCATGTAATATAATTTAAAAAATTAAACTGACAACCAACCAATTTAACGAAAAAAATATAAATTAAAAATCAGTTATTAATAACACCAGGTTTGCAGCCAAGCGAATTTGACTGTGTTTTTTATGACGTGGACAGATTTAGAAGATCAGGTCTAAATTGACACTCTTTGTAAAGGCGAGTGATCCATCAAAATCACGAGTTAGCGTATTTTCTTTATCGCGTATAAATATGATTTGCTTTTATCCTGTTGTCTAGTTAACTTTTGTACTGATAGAGCCTGATATTACTTTATTATGCACACGTTTGTCGTCACATGTTGGTCTCGTAGTATTCAGTTAGATACAATATAATACAATATTAGAATAAACAAAAGGTTCTTTATTCAGATCAGATCACACTTAAACCTTTCTCACGTGAAGGTCGGTTTGAGATTAATAAGGATTTAGAATCTAACCAAATGATCATTTTAGTCTAACTTTAATCGTATTAGCCAATAAATCCAGTCATAAGTGAATTATGTGGAGACTTAGCAGTAATGTAAAATTGTTGTGCAACGTTTGATCAGTAAACAACATAAGATATAAGCTCAAAGTATTTTTGAAAGATTTGATCCGCCATCTTTAATGGTGGAGGATGAAAATTACGACTCAACAAATAGTCCCACACAAATACACCACACCACACACGTGTCTACATCAATGAAAACCCAAACTTTAGTAAGTTAATAATGACACCAACCATCATGATTGTGGTAATATTGGTGAGGACATAACAAAGGAATATATTAAAACATTCATGATTTGTACTGATTGATGGTGTGAAGCTGATGGACATAAAAGTTCTTCGCAGTCTAATCAGTGAAGGTAAAGAGTAGGTCGGTATGGAAGAAGATATTTCTCAAACCGGAAGCCAGTGTGATTTATAGACCGAGTACTGGCTATATAAGGGATTCGTTGCCGTTTTCCTTTAGTTATACTTGGTCTTTTTTCTAGAATATATCTCGTTATCAAACCCTACTTCTAGACATTGGAAACGTACTGAGAGGGTTATTAATAGGTCATGCTTAATACCTGATTGATAACCTGTCAATTGTATTGCCTACAGGAGGAACGCTACTTAACCTGTTAATCAGTACACCAAGAGGTGGACTTATATATGTTGTCTTATCACACCTTGATTCATACGGTGATATAAATGTCTCCCACCACCCTGACCAATCATGAAGATGTCAGTCGGAATAGCGCTGCTAACGATTGAACAGTTTTGAACTTCTGCCGTTAAACTTGCAGCAGTGGTTCTGAGTGCATAACCTTTCTGTTGCCGGTCTATAGTTCAGAAATGCCGCGGATAAATATCTTTTTAACTAAAAGTTTCATGCGAGGAATAGAAAAGCCACCAACATTCAAAAAGTGTCTTGAATAATTTGTTAATGATGTAAACGACATATCATGCATTAAGATTCCTCCTTTGAATATCCTGTACAGAATATTATTCTTTCAGTGGTGTCAACATATGAAGATAAACCGTATCGGTACAGTATAAAAATCGACTACAGTCTATCCTCTGTGTACTTTTCATGTCTCTTGTTTCCATTCTAAGCTGAGCAACCGTAAGTGTCATTGCAATGACACTTTTGACATCATTATTTGGGTTTTCTGGTAGGGACGTTATTTTTGTTTTTGTTTTATGGGTGTGGGGTGGTCTGGTTAATAGCAGAACGTTCGAAAACAATATTGGCTATATAATGCCGAAGAAATTTTTAGCTAAATGCTTCTCTTAAATGCACACCTAATCAGCCGACCCTAGCTGGCCTTGGTAGTTGACGAAACAGCAATCTTTGGATTGCTAGTCCGACACTATATCAACTGAATAACTGTGACTATATTTGACGTCATCGTTTGAAATTGCATAATGTTGACTATTTTTGCAGACAGTATTGGATATGGGAGTGAGAATGCAGTGGAGACTGACCGGAAGAATCGTGTTCCTTGAGAATATGGAATAGACCTCAATCCTGTTTCCTCAGCCAAACTAGTGTCTTTCAGAAATGAAATAATCCCCAGTCCTGTTGCCAGAGAAAAATGGCTGAACAGCATCCTTTGAGAATATGAAAAGATCATGCTTTTTACATTTCTTTTAACCTTTTAACAACCCTCCTTCCCCCTCCGCCCGTTTTACCTAGAAGTCGTTGATTTTTGTAGCTAATTATTCGTCAACACATGACCATTCCTTCCATGTATCTAGAAAGAAACTTATCTTTAGTACTTTATGGGGGAAAAATGATGACATTATAATAGGGATTCAGTTGATAAAAATCTCCGTTGAAGTTGATTTATAATTTTATCATATTATAGATAAAATAAATAATGCTTGGACAGCAACACTTAAAATCTTCCAGTTACATTTTCATGATATTTAATTCTGCTATTCCTTTGCCCGTCTCATTGTCCTTAGTTCTTTCTTTAAGAAAAAGTAGTTTTGTATGTTCGTCTACCTATTTGTCCTTCACATATCGATATTCCTAGCCACACAATCGTACTCTCTTAATTTTCCAAAAAATAAACTCTGTTAAATCATATTGAATGTGTGCAACATAACATGCAACCAATCTGGAGAAAATGTAGTAATTGCTCAAACATATTTATTATTTTCTAAACAAC